>APFE030130162.1:54480-137650 GCA_000404065.3 Pinus taeda
AAACAACACATTCTTATATATTATTTTTTTTTCATATTTAAAATTAATCTAAAATCATGGAGTAACACTTTATAAATGTATTTGGATATAATCTATAAGCACACTTTAATTAGATGTTAGCCTTTGTATTGGTTATAATGTTGCCCTTCAAATGACTTCTTAATGCTACCTTTCTATGGTTTTCAACCCACTTTATTATGATGTAATCACCAAATATTCTCTTCAAGATATTGTTATCTTATATATTCACTAGAACACATTGCTTTAATATATTATCCCTTCATTGATATATCATCCCAATGCAATGCTTTGCTTCCAATGATTTTCTTGCAATTCCTTTCCAGTGTAGCACTCCTTAATTCTATGGAATAGACTCCAAAATTAGCTTTAAAATATTTACTGAACACATTTTGTGATTGTTTTAATATTGTCATTGAATGGTTTCAAATGCACAATTATTCAAGATATGAACAATTATTCGATTCCTAAGAAAATATGAACAATTACAACATTACAATGACCGTTAAAATAATTATGGTATTTCGTGTAGTTCTCAATTTCATACAATGCTCCCTTTAAAGAACTTTGACCTTTTAAAATACGAAATCCATCTCTTTTCTTCATTAGTCCATGTAGAGTGATGCCATCATTGCATAAGAAATCTCAAACATAATTCTTTTGGTGGGAAAATTTGAGGTTTAAATGGTATTTAATCATAATAATTATAATTTACAAATAAATTGATGAAATTCATTTTTCAAAGTTTATAATTTTGCAATAATATTATTTAAAATTTCAAATACATTATTTATAATTAGATAGCTAAACTATTGTTTAATTGTCTTTTATGTACCTAATTTTGATTTTTTTCATAGGTTTTAAGATAAAGTTATCCAAGAAGGTCAAAGAGATAATGGTTTTTTTTTGAGTTGAGAGTTGCTGTTAAACTTAGGACTACTAAGGGTTGGTTGGAATAAATTAAATGCTATATAGGAGTCAAGTAAGGGTGTCCCTTATACCTTATTGTTTTTGGCATATACATTGATAAGCTAGAAGAATGTCTAGAAGAGGTAGGTTGTGTTGGCCTCAATGCTAATATTCTTTTGGAAAAGAGTTATTAATACATTTCCAAGTAACTAATAATCCTCCAATTTTTTTGCTCCAAGATGAATACGATTGTTAATAATAGTAAAATTAAATTCATGATAATTAAATCCAAAAAAACATATACTATACTTTCTGATCTTAAAATGGGGCTCTTAGGCTTCTTCTCTAACTTACAAGAACCTCTCCCACTTCCAAAGCTTGAATATTCCCAAGTCTTTAATGATTAACCAATGTGGAATTAAGAAATTCCTGAAAATATGTGTGTATGCTTGTATTTGTTTTAAACTGATTATGTGTTGGAAATTAATGTGCTGAAACTGATATATAAATGCGTATAACAGTAAATAAAGTAGCAGAGATAATGTAGCAATAAAACACACATAGAAACAACAATATTAATTTGGAGTTTACCCACAACTCTTGGGCTACATCTCCTTGAGCTCTAGTCAACTCAAATAGGCTCTCTGGGATTATGGTTTAAGTCTTTTTTACAAGATCTTAGCCCAACTCCTACTGTTTTGCACAAAAATAGTGGGTTTAGACACCATTTAATCCCCTATGGCACTTGAAGCTTTGGCTCTTGGCTCTGGCTCTTAGTTCTGGCTCTTGGTTCTGACTTTGGCTCTTTGGCTCTTAGTTCTGGCTCTTGGCTCTAACCCTTTGGCTCTTGGCTCTTCGGCTTTGGCTTATTTTTGCCTTCTGCAACCTTCACGCTCTCTAGCTTTTCAATTGAACTTCAAGTGACCCCAAAGGCTCCCTCAGTTGCTCTTTTTCTTCTACGTTGCTGTCTCAGTGTTGCCTACTTGTGCTCAGCTTCAGTAATAGCTCCAACAGCAACTCCGCCACCAGCAATAACTCCAGCAACCTCTGATATCTATCATTCTGTGGCTTTTAAGGCAAATGGTGTTGTTCATTGGTTTTCCCTTTCGGGCTTTCTGTCTTGCTACCACAGTCTGTTCAAATCACGTCTCTGGGCATTAGCAACCATTGTTACGCCCTCAGGGATGAATGCCACCTATTTGGTAACGAAAAGGGCAATCGGTGCTTTGAATCCTTAAAAAATGACTGCTCTGTGTTTATACAGAGAATGTTGTAATACACAGAAAAATCCGCAGAAACACTGTTCCTTGGATTTGAAACATTCAGAATTGTGCTTTACAGTGCCATCGGGTTTGCTTTGGAATCACTATCGCATATCGCAATTGGCCTGCTCCATGGTTTCCCCTTTGTATTTTAAAATACATTGAAACAGTGAAAATAATGCAAACATGGTTTTGGCAGATTTCAAATGTTATACATTTTCATTCCTAAACCCTTTCGGGTCCGGTTTACATCGCATCACGCTTCGCTCTACTTTTCATTTACTAAACAAAATATGCGAAAATGCATGTAAAACTGCCTTTTCAACGGACTTCAAAAATATCAAATGTTGTTTACTGCCCCGTCGGGTCCATATATATATATATATATATATATATCAGCCTCGCTCCACTGTAATGTGCCGACACAATATTGCGATGCGACTTGTCGCAATCGCATATCACACAAGCCCGTGGCCTTCCCATATACATGGTTCATGCCAATGCCGATTGCGATTACCGATCTGCCTGTCACTGATAATACGGTATGCCGATCGGATCTGGACCATTGATTGACCAGATCTGACGGTCCCTATGCAACCACTGTTCAAGCCTCCGATAGCCTTTTCCACGGTTTTCTTCATGTTTTCAGCCTCTGATAGTGTTATCCGCCTTCTCCATAACTTCTCCTTTTTCAGTGGTCTTGCCCTTTTGGGAGATTTGGAATACTTAGAGGGTTTTTAGACCCATTATTCAAGGGATTTTGCCTCATTTTCCTTTGAGAAAGGGCAAATTCATTTTATGATAGCTTTCCCATCTAAAGTTCATTTTCGCCCATTTAAGTTGCGCTGGATTCAGAATGGAGGGATCCTTGCAATGAGACTATTTCTGAGAGTAACCTGCAACTTTCATTTTCCTCTGATTTACAAATGATGTGTGCTATTTGACACCTTTCACCTCTTATATGAAGTCTTTTAGACTTAGAGGTTTACTCATGATCCATTTTTGGATCACGACTTCCCACTAAAAGAACTTTTTGTCTCCAAAAGACTGATATACTGATCTGAACAATAAATGAGAGTGACTCACCCTCTTCTTTTAGCCTCCCTACACTTGCCTTTTCATAGTGCCTCTGAACCAAAGTTTCTGACCACTTCCCTTCTCTAGATGGGTTGGTCTTCTTGGGAAGAATTGTCTTCCTCCTTGCCTTCCTATGAAACCTCTACTGAAATGGTCATAGAAGGTAGTTTGAGCTTCTTTGCCTTTATCATTGATCCAAGGTGGCTCAATAAATGTGAAGTACATCTGCTCCACAAAACTTTCATTTGTACCTGTTTGACAAGCTACCAACAACAACTATTAACAACAACAGGCATATAAACAACAACTGGATGGACTAAACTCTTGCTTCAATAAAAAAAATAGATTTTCATATCTTATGAACACCTCCATGTCTTAGATGTGCATACAAATGATGGACTAGATAACAAGCCCACAAAACATGCCTTTAAACCAAATGACTCTTCAAGTCAAGCATGTAAAAAAGACCATTAGGACTCTTTTCAAAAGATGAAACACTTCATCATTATCTCCATTTGGAGACCAAGTTAACTTCTTTCAAGTCAACATGGCAACACATGCATGTCAAAGCAATCAACCCTACAAGTTAATTACACATACATGTTAAAAAACAAGGAAATCATCAACATCCCTGTGCTCATGCATCTCTAGCTCGCGCATGAATTTCATCCCTCAAATTTCACTTAAGCACAATATACTTTCGAAGCTAAAATAAAATATAATATAGATGAATCAATAGACATGCAATCTTAATCGGATAAGAACTCTAACCATTCCTTACCAATCCCTTTCAAAGGTACTACCCTTGCCTGCACATCAGCATCATCATGTGAATCGTTCTGAGACACATCATTCATGGAATCATCACTTCCATTTCTGCCATCTTCTCTTTCCACTTTCTTCAACTTTGGTGGAAGCATTGTTGGATTCAGTGTCCAACACTTTGCAACAAGATGTCCTTGCTTATGGCAGTAAGTGCACTGCATGTGCATCCTCTTGATAGCATGATTTGCCTTGTCCAATGGACCTTTGGCTACTTGCTTCTTTTCCTTCTTCTACTTCCTGTATGTGGCCATTCTCTTCCTACATCTAGAAACATCACATGTGGTTATCCAAACCATAAAAGGAACATGAAACTCTTTCCCCATACTTATGTGGAAATTTATCATGCTTTACAAAATCAAAAGGAATATAATTCGAACCAGATTTATACTTGCCTCTTTCACCTTTATTGCCTTCATGAGGAGTTGAAGCAAATAAAGAACTGGCTCCCTTTGGAACACCATCAAACTCTTCAAGGCTGTTAGAGTCTCCCCAACTCTTTGGTTCAAGTATGTGCTTCTAAACACCTGCATTTTACAATTGATGTTTCAAGCTATTGTATTCCTCTTGGATACAACCTTCACACTTCTTAGGTATATGACATGAAATGAAACTCCTTGCGACTGTTTCAATGGCTTTCATGGTAGCTTTGGAATTCTCTCCATAAGGTTGTCCATAGCCAAGACCCAAATATTTAGGCCTTTCCTCAACCATTATTGGTTCAACAATACCTTGTGCATGCTTTCCCAAGCCCTTTCATTCATAGCCCATCTTGGACATTAGCTTGGAACCTATGCCTTTAGTATGTTTCTCAAAAGAACCAATACAAGCATTCTCAGAAGAATTTGAAGACAAACTGGAATGGCTTACCTCTTCTTCAAGCTGGTACTTGACTAAGGCTTCTTGGGAAACAAAGGGTTGTGTTTCCAACTCATGCATCCTTTTCAGGTTCATATTTGCAATATGAAGTTGCCTCTCCATTTCCTGTAATTTTTCAGCAAGCAACTGCTTCTCTTACTTCATGGAATTTAGTTGCTTTCTAAGCATGTTGCTCTTCCTTCCATCCTCATGCATTTCTCTCACCATATCCATCATGGTGGACAAGTATTGCTTCATATCTTTATCAAAGAGTCTTGTGAAGAGAGCATAATTTGAGGACCCACTTGTAGAAGTTGTCATTATGCCAATGAACAAAAAAAAACTTCAACAAGATAAATAAATAGCTTATTTAAGCAACCTCTTGCAATAAACCTCTTGTGCTTTCGAATGCCTTGAGGTCCTTTGGGATAGAAGAATGCCTTCGGCCTTCTCCTTCTTGTCCTTCTTGGACTGAGCTATCAATAGCTTTCCTTTCACCTTTGCAAACTCAGAAAATATTCAGTCTGCAAAACAAGCATACAATCAACTTTTTTCTATTCAAACACCTTTTAAACAAGCATTCTTTGCTTTGTCAATCAAGCATTCTGATATAATCCTTCCTTGAAGATGTGGTTAATCAATCTTAACCTCTGATACCACCTGATAGGAAAATGATGCTCTTAGGCTTCTTGTCTAACTTACAAGAACCTCTCCCACTTCCAAAGTTTGAATATTCCCAAGTCTTTAATGATTAACCAATGCAAAATTAAGAAATGCCTGAAAATATGGGTGTATGCTTGTATTTGTTTTAAACTGATTATGTGTTGTAAATTAATGTGTTGAAATTGAAATATAAATGCATATAACAATAAATAAAGCAGCAAAGATAATGCAGCAATAAAACACACACATAAACATCAATATTAATTTGGAGTTCACCCACAACTCTTGGGCTACATCTCTGTGAGTTCTAGTCAACTCAACTAGGCTCTCTGGGATTATGGTGTAAGCCTTTTTTTACAAGATCTTGGCCCAAATCCTACTATTTTGCACAAAAATAGTGGGTTCAGACACCATTTAATCCCCGCTAGCTCTTGAAGCTCTGGCTCCTAGCTCTGGCTCTTGGTTCTCGCTCTTGGCTCTAACTCTGGCTCTTTGGCTCTTGGCTCTGACTCTTGGCTCTGACTCTTTAGCTCTTGGCTCTTCAGCACTAGCTTCTTGCTGTCTTCTGTAACCTTCACGCTCTCTCGCTTTTCACTTGAAATTCAAGTGATCACAAAGGCTCCCTCAGCTGCTATTTTTCTTCTGCTTTGTTGTCTCAGTGTTGCCTGCTTGTGCTCAGCATCAGTAACAGCTCCAACAGCAACTCAGCCACCAACAATAAATCTAGTAGCCTCTGTTATCTGTCGTTCTGTAGCGTTTAAGCCAAATCGCAATGTCTGTTGGTTTTCCCTTTCAAGCTCTCTGTCTTCCTGCCACAGTCCATTCAAATCCTGTCTCTGGGCATTAGCAATTATTGCTATGCCCTCAGGGATAAATTCCACCTATTTGGTAATGGAAGGGGCAATCAATGCTTTGAATCCTTAAAAAATGGTCGCTCTATGTTTACACAGAGAACACTGCAATACATGGAAAAATCCATAGAAACATTGTTCCTCAGACATGAAACATTCAGAACTGTGCTTTACAGCACCATCGGGTCTGCTTGGGAATCGCTATTGCATATCACAATTGGCCTGCTCCATGGTTTTCCCTTTGTATTTTAAAATACATTGAAACGGTGAAAATAACACAAACATGGCTTTGGCGGATTTTAAACATGGCTTTGGAGTTTGTTTTATATTGCATCGCACTTCCCTTTGCTTTTCATCTACTAAACGAAATATGCGAAAATACATGTAAAACTGCCTTTTCAACAGACTTCAAAATATATCGAGTGTCGTTTACCACCCTGTCGGGTTCGACCATCACATTGGGCACATATATATATCTCTGTGTGTGTGTGTGTGTGTGGGCCCCGCTCCACTGTAATGTGCCGACGCGATATTGCGATGCGGCTTGTTGCAATCGCATATCACATAAGCCCACAACCTTCCCATATACATGGTTCATGCCAACGCCGATTGCGATTGTCGATCCGTCTGTCATTGCCGATGCGATATGCCGATTGGATCTGGACCGTTGATTAGCCAGATCTGACGGTTCCTGTGCAACCACTGTTCAAGCCTCCAATACCCTTGTTTTCATGGTTTTCTTCATGTTTTCAACCTCCGATAGTGTTATCCGCCTTCTCCATAACATCTCATTTTTCGGTGGCCTTTCCCTTTTGGGAGATTTGAAAGACTTAGAGGGTTTTTAGACCCATTATTCAAGGGATCTTGCCTCTTTTTCCTTTGAAAAATGGTAGCTTCATTTTATGATAGCTTTCCCAGTTGAAGTCCGTTTTCACCCATTTAAGTTGCGTTGGATTCAAAATGGAGGGATCCCTACAATGAGACTATTTCTGGGAGCAGCCTATGACTTTTATTTTCCTCCAATTTACAAAGGATGTGTGCCATTTGGCACCTTTCACCTCCTATATGAAGTCTTTTAGACTTAAAGGTTTATCCAAGATCCATTTTTGGATCACTTTTATATCTAAATTTTAAATGGGTAAATAATATTTTATCACTATCACTATCACTATCCCTCTTATCACTCAAATTTTTCCAATAATTAATAATATACACACTATCCCTCTTACTCTTATCAATGAAATTTTTTAAATAACTAAAAATATACACACTATTACCTTTAACCTTTGTTTTCTTTTAATCTTACCCTAAATAAAAAATCCTTGCCATTTTTTATTAATATATTAGCTCATCCATCAACTCAAAAATTAATTTAAATTGTTCTTCCTTTAAATTAAATTTTCTAACAACTTAAAAAATTCTTAATCATTAAATTATTATGTATTGACATCTCATTATATACCAATATGTACATATGCATATTCAACACATTTTTCATTATTTTATTCCAATATCTACATATTCACAATATTTCATCACTAGTTTATCTCAATATCTAAATATATTTTATATTATATTTGAAGTAATTTTAAATTACATAATTTATGTGCTTCAAATCTACACATTATTTTCACAAGAATGATTCAGAATAAGTCTAATGAACTATGATTCCCATGGAAAGAGAAAGAGTAATTGCTATAAATTAATATTTGGAGTGTTTTAACAGTTTATCTAATTATTGTTTATCTAAAGTTTTTTGGACTATTTGTATATAGTATAAAGTGATTATATTTATTGGAAAATCATATAAAACAATGTTTAATTAAATGGTGAATTTAATAATTAGGGATAAGCTTTTCAAATTTCTTTAAATGTTAAATTTTTCCTTTTAACATAGATGAAACAAAAAATAATTACTCAAAACATTATATATAAAGTAAATTATGGAAAAATAGTGATATTTACCTATGTGTAAATATATATACAATTTTATGAAATCTTTTGATATAGATAAAAAACGAATACTTTCAACATAGGTAAAAAATATACCATAAAATAGCTTGTAATAGTTGGTACAATAAAAAATACAAATCAACACAAAAAAAATTATTAAAATCAAATAAAATGAGAAGATTCATAACATGATTTCGAAAATTAAATGGATCATCCCTCAAAAAGTGGATAACATGTGCCTCATATCAACCGCACAACAGAGAAAAAGTTAAAACATAAACACATTATAAAGAGTTCTTAAAATCTGGAAAATAAAGTAGCAATATCAAACACTGTATAGATTGTGCTTGTGACGTTTAACAACCGAAATATCTGTAGAAAAACTTCTGCGTTAGCACAGACCAATGGGATGGTTCCTCGCCCCCTGCATATATGTCATGTAAAAAATCATCCCAGGCGGAATAGAGAGACCCTCTTTTGATAGAACATGGGCATCATTGTTGAATGCACTGCGATAAAAAGTCTGAGAATTTTTATTTACGTTTATGAGTTTTTATTTAATTTTATGAATGGAAATTTGAGAGTAATTTTTTTTTTTTTTTCCCTTCTGAAAATTGTTTACTACGGCATGTACAATCAATTTTACATTAAGTGAAGATAGCAGTGGGTGTGGATGATTATTTAGGTCAAAGAGCAGGGACAACATAAATGTATTTGTTAGTTTTTGTAGTTTAATAATTTGAAAATATATAAAAAATCTGGGGATATATTGAGAAATTTAGTTTGTTAGTATTAATGAACCCTAATGTATTTAAATTAATATGTATATTGTAATTAATACTATATATATTCACCTATCAAAACTCTCAGATCGCAGTTCCATCTTTTTCTTTCCTTCGTTTGTTCGAATCAACAAACAGAGTTACTTCATAGACGACTCTCTGCGTGAAACTACGGTTCTTCCCCAGCTCCCCCTATCACCATCTACTCGTGCAACTCCTCTCTTAGGATATGGCTCTTTTCAGCGATACAACTTTGGATCCCTCGGCATTCACGTGTTCGCAACCCATTTGGGTGATTGGCATGCCACTGCGCACAAACCTGGATTCAGAACATGTTGTAAGAGGAGGTCAACATCTGTCACTGCGGCAGCGACATGCTATTATTCTATGCAGTCCCTTTTTTTATTGTAATGAGACCATAAGTTCCTTCTAATTGTAATGAGACCATAATTTCTCATGTATCTAGTGAGTTGGGCTAGGCTATGAATTTCTCTCCTTTTGAATTTGAATCTACTATCAGCTTCCCTATACATGAAACTTTAATGTTTAGTATCCAGAAAGCTATAGATTTGGAATTGGAATGTCACGATGTAATAAGTAATTCCAAAATACATTCAATCGTTTTTTCAACTTACCAAACAATACTAACATGCCTTTGCCTAGACATACCAGGATTTACATATTTATGATACCAAAATTATTCAATGTGTGATTTTGATCAGAGAAGTTATCAAATCATTTTAACAAAAAATAATAAAGGTAAATTTAATCCTAGAGTTATTTTTTTCAAATTGAAATATTTTAATGGCTATACTAACAAAGACAATCAATACATATATTCAAGAAAGCTCATGATAAATAAATTTTACTTCTTTCTGCTACCTTTACCATTTTCAACCAAAAGGGTTCCTCCAATGCATTTTGAAGGAAACCTCTGAAAAAACACTAGGTATAGAAAAGGAAGGCTATGAAAGATTGTGCACCTCTCTTAGCAGATAGAAACCAAGAGAAGTCCCTTCAAATCGTTCAAATAATCCTTCCAGCAATCGTTCAAGTAATCTTTCAACAATTCCAACAACCTAAGCACTATGAAATGCATGCATCCACAGAGCCTTTGCTTATAATAGATGGAATGGTGATGAATAACGGGTACAATAATATTTAATGACAATTTGAAATGCTCAAGTTGCTATTATTCCTCCACATTATAATCCCAGATGGATTGGTGGAGTTATTCTATTTTTCCTCAAGGTTACAAACCTTTCAACAATTCCAACAACCTAAGCACTATGAAATGCATGCATCCACAGAGCCTTTGCTTATAATAGATGGAATGGTGATGAATAACGGGTACAATAAATATTTAATGACAATTTGAAATGCTCAAGTTGCTATTATTCCTCCACATTATAATCCCAGATGGATTGGTGGAGTTATTCTATTATTCCTCAAGGTTACAAACTGAGATGGAGTGGCAGAGTTATTCTATTAGTCCTCCACATTACAATCAGAGATGGAGTGGCAAAGTTATTATTAAGAGCATGAATGGTGAAATTGATGGACAAGTTAATGAAACTACATACACCTGTTTTTTGGAGTTATTATTAACAACATGAAAGGGTGAAATTGATGTACAATTGATTGAATCTACTGACACTTGTTATTTTGAATTAGACACACATTACCAATGGTTTGAAATGGATGATCATCTTATTCGGAGATACACCTTTCCACTAGTATGACAAGTGTATGTGTAAGGTGTGTGTTACATTGTGTAGTCTTCCCATTATGGTTAATCTTGATAGGTGTCAATTAACCAAAGATAAAAATAACATTTTACAAAATATGAACAATTTGTAGATTCCTAAGAAAATATGAAAAATATAACATTACAGTGATAGTTAAAATAATTATGATATTTCGTGTAGTTCTCAATTTCATACAATGCTCCCTTTAAAGAACTTTGACCTTTTAAAATACGAAATCCATCGCTTTTCTTCATTGGTCCATGTAGAGTGATGCCATCTTGCATAAGAAATGCAAACATAATTCTTTTGGTGGGGAAATTTTAGGTTTAAATGGTATATATTTAATCATAATAATTATAATTTAAAAATAAATAGATTACATTTGTTTTTCAAAGTTTATAATTTTGCAGTAACGTTATTTAAAATTTCAAATACATTATTAGATAGGTGAACTATTGTTTAATTATCTTTTATATACCTGATTAAGTTATCCAAGAAGCTTAAAGAGATAATGGTTTTTTTTAGTTGAGAGTTGATGTTAAACTTAGGAGTACTAAGGGTTGGTTGGAAGAAATTAAATGCTATATAAGAGTCAAGTAAGGGTGTCCCTTATACCTTTTTTTTTTTGGCATATAAGTTGATAAGCTAGAAGAATGTTCGGAAGATGTAGGTTGTGTTCGCTCCAATGCTATTATTCTTTTAGAAAAGAGCTATTAATACATTTCCATGTAACTAATAATCCTCCATTTTTTTGCTCAAGATGAATATGACTGTTAATAATAGAAAAATTAAATTTTAAATTGGTAAAAAAATCTTTCATCACTATCACTATCCTTCTTATCACTCAAAATTTTTAAGTAATTAATAATATACGCATTATCTCTCTTATCACTGAAATTTTTTAAATAATTAAAAATATACACACTATTACCTTTAACCTTTGTTTTCTTTTAATCTTACCCCAAATAAAAATTCCTTATCATTTTTTTATTAATATATTAGTTCATCCATAAACTCAAAAATTAATTTAAAAAATTAGTTTGTCCTTCCTTTAAATTAAATTTTGTAACAACTTAAAAACTTCATAATCATTAAATTATTATATATTGACATCTCATTATATATCAATATCTACATATGCATATTCAACACATTTCTTCATTATTTTATTGGAATATCTACATATTCACAATATTTCATCATTAGTTTATCTCAATATCTAATTATATTTTATATTATATTTGAAGTAATTTTATAATTACATAATTTATATGCTCCAAATCTACAGATTATTTTCACAAGAACTATTCAGAATAAGTCTAATGAACTATGCAGATTCTCATGGAGAGACAAAAAGTAATTGCTATAAATTAATATTTAGAGTGTTTTAATAGTGTATTTAATTATTGTTTATCTAAAGCTTTCTAGACTATTTGTATATAGTATAAAGTGATTATATTTATTGGAAAATAATATAAAAGAAGATTTAATTAAATGGTGAATTTAATAATTAGGGACAAGTTTTTTAAATTTCTTTAAATGTTAAATTTTTCCTTTTAAACGTAGATGAAACAAAAAATAGTTACTAAAAACATTACATATAAAGTAAATTAGGGAAAAATTGAGATATTGACCTATGTGTAAATATATGCAATTTTATGAAATCTTCTAATATGGATAAAGAAAGAATGCTTTTCAGATAAGTACAAAAATATACAATAAAATAGCTTGTTGGTGCAATGAAAAATATAAATCAACATAAAAGAAATTATTAAACTTAAATTGAAATGACGAGATTGATAAAATGTGTGAATGTCAAAAAACTTATTCATACTGGAAATAATCTTTCTTAAAAAAAATACAAATTAATTGGCATTGTAACTTGTCATCCTAAAATAATGTGAATATAGTTACATTCACAAAATTTATTGCTAGGGAATAAATTAAAGATTAAATGATAACATATGTGTTCGAACTTAATAGGAAAGAGATTAAGGAAAATTTCTCCTTTCTAAGTAAATGTATAATAGGTTATTTTACAAGGCAATTTAAAGAAGTGCTAAACATCTTGTTAAGAGAAAAGGCCCTTTACCTTCCTAAGTTAGTTTTTAACTTACGAGGGCCTATTATTTAGAATTGGACACACGTTACCAATGGTTTGAAATGGATAATCATCTTATTCGGAAATACACCTTTTCACTCATATAACAAGTGTATGTGTAAGGTGTGTGTTACATTTTGTAGTCTTCCCATTATGGTTAATACTGATAGGTGTCAATTAACAAATGGCATGGTAAATTTTTAGTGAAGCTTTGTAAAAAATTAATTTAAACAAAGTTTGATTCTGCGATCCATTTAGATATGCATGGAAGTTAGTGGTGTGAATTCAATCCATTGATATTGTGGCAATAAGGAGAATATATTGACATCTTTAAATTTAAAACCGTCCTCTCAATTTTTTTAATTAGTAAAATGATTAAAGTGCCCAATTCCAATAGGGAAAACACTCATAAACATAATAAATGTAAAATATTTTTCTTCATTCATATACATGATACTAAAAATATAACTAAAATTTTGTAACCCATTTTTCAATTATAAAACCCAAAAACACGTATCTTCCACCTCCATTGTTTACCGCTTCACCTACATTACAAATTCGTATTTGACCCATGAAGGATTTCACATAGTAGCCAAGATATGAAGTTCCTGAACCCCTTTGCTAAAAAACCGCTAGGAAGCGTTATAGTGTGCTCAGGGTCGTTCTCCCATTAGGCTTCTGTATTACACTATATGATGAAATACTGACTCCTACATCACAAAACACATCTAATGGAACAAACCGTGGACAGAGAGAATTAAACAAGAGGTAACTCACGACCAGACGAGCTACTGAACATCCATTTGAGCAAACATTTAGAAAGTGGCGAAGCTAGGATAAAAGTACTACGGATGAAACGCGTAAACGTATTCATGTCTAAGTTGGGTTCCACCCTCACTGGAATAACACTGGGTAGGCCTGTATAGCAGTCAAGGCAAGACCAAGGAACCCTGCCAGCGGAGCTATAAACTTCCAGCTCGACACGTAGTCAAAAAGTCCCAAAAGCATTCTTTCGATTTTGGTCCTGAAATAGTTTTTTCCGAGCACTTCAAAGAGTGGCTCACTGATGGCCTGGTATCCCGGCTCCCCCGTAAAGAAGGGCTGACACATGCCGCTCCACATATTGGCTATGCATTCGTCACTTAACCTCTCAGTATGAATGATGCCACGACGCTTGAGTAGACGAACATCATCAGGGGACCGGACGAGGGACTCCATCAACGCAATGTAACGCGTCACGCAGTTGGGACGGGTAGAGTCGTTGAACTCGAACGCGACCATGTTCCTGAAGAACACTTCAGTCTCCATGTCTGATACATGGATACAAGGAAGGTAGAGTGTGCCAGAATCTCGGTCGAATAGGATGCTACCCGGCAATTTGTCGAACGCTTCGAATTTAATTCCCGCCTGATCCAGCTGCTCTGCGGTTAATGCTTTTAGGAACTGTCGTTCAATGGAAACTCGGCAATAGAGAAAAAATGTAAAGACCAACATAAGCAGCTCCACTGAAATGTCCTTCAACTTTTGCAAAAGACTCCTGTTAAGCTTCTCGTCAGTTCGCATGTGCAAGAATTGCGAAACGAATGCGTGCACGCAACCCATCAAATGTGGCTCCTTTTCCAAGTTTGCATCATTTAGTTTAGTCCAATTAGTGAAGACGAAAGGAGGAAGGCCTATGCACGATTTCCACAACACTTCACTGAAGTCTTCAATGCCATATATTAGAGCTTCTTTCACGTTCTCAAAAACATTTCTGAGCACAAACAGAGGGATCTGATTCTCCAGCTTCATAATATCGCAAAAGGTACACACTTGAAACGGACCTAACCCCATAATGTCCTTGTTTGAGGTGTAACAAGCATCACCATCACCCAAGAGCTCTTCTTCGCGTTTACACAGGACCAATAAGAAGCGCGACAGGAAGCACGAATCTATGGCCATCATCAGATCGAAGTTCTGAGAGTACTCGCAATCTGTGCTGGCTGGCCAGTGATAGAAGCGCTCAATATCTGGCCGCATCTGTTCCATCATTTCAACTATGGACTCGAAGTTCTTACCCCGTCCGCACAGATTCTGAGAGACCATGGCCGCGGTCTTTCCTTTGAATTCCTCCGCCCTTGAGATCTTACGCCCCGCACATGAAGATTTAATATCTTTCTCCAGCTTTGAATGGTGGTAAGGCCCCAGGGACAAAAACTGCGGCCGCTGGTTTCAAGTCCAGCAGAGGCGTTGCCACGCGCAGAATCGCTGGGTAATTCACATCCTCATTTTTAATCATCTTGTTCATTTGAATAACCCAATCCTTCTGGAACATAGGAGGTTCCGCCATCACTACTCAGTGAATTACTCTACACGGGCAGAACTATTTCCAAAATCCTATAAGCTGGATCTACTTCTTTCCACCCCTAGATCAAATAAGAAAACAACTGAGTTTACCTAAATAAATTAGTATAGATTTATTTTAAATAAAAATTTAATAGGAGTATAAAGGGATTTAGTTTTTTTAATATGAGTATAAAAATCTAATTTTTCATGTAATATTAATTAAATATTTTGTAAAATTTATTAATTTTTTATTTTTTTAGATTTTTTAATTTTAAATCAGAATAACAGATAAACATCATTAAACGTTATACTGGACTTTAAAATAAATCTCTACTAAATAAAAAAATTAAAATAATAAATATGAAAATAAAGTGTAAAAAAAAAATATTCTAAAACCGTCTATTTTGCTCTCCTTTTCCCTTCGTCGAGGCTCTTCTTTTTCCTTTTTTTCCGTTCTTTAAGAACATATGTGAGAACAACGATACTGCTTTATTGACTTTATTCTAGAGAAAAGCACACTCTATAATTCTAACGTGGAACACACTCTATAAGCAGCTTCATTACCATGAGACCACCCATTCATTATTCACAGATCCTTCATTGCGATAAGACCAAACCCACTAACTGTTCTTTCCTTATGAGTGAAACCAAGAACAGAAAAGCACGGTATGCAAAGCAAGGATTTGAAAGCAGGAGCGTTGAAAGAACATATTCCAAATCCGTGCATGTATTATGTTGTCACCAAAATCTGGAAGAATGTGAATAGGAATAACCTTTCTTTGTTCTTCTTTCCTTTTTGTATGGGTTTTACCTATGAATAATTCTCTTTTTGTGGTTTGTATGACTTTTAATTTTTTTTTTTGTGGTTTGTATGAGTTTTAATTTTTATTAAGTGATATTAGTTGAGAGGTTAAAGGTGGCAACTACCTGTGGAATAAAAACGGTTTTACAAAATCCCAAACTCAAATTAACTAAAACAAAAAGCTTTAATTTCAATCATTTTTTATGGGATGTATTGAAATTGATTTAATGTATGTGATCTTACTTTAAATCTTAATATTCTCATTACTAGGATAGGCATTCCTTTTTATTGAATGTTTGCAAGTTAGCTTTTCTTTTAATCGAAATCCGCAATCATGTCCTCTAAATGGATGGGTTTTGAGTAATAACTTTCTTTTATTTTTAAATATGAGATTATATATTTATTTTTACTTAATAAGATTATAAATTTATTATACTATTGGTTGATAGTCATGTATTTGTATTTATGTATGAAAGTAATGAGAAATGGAAGTGGTATGAAAGTGGAAAATAAGTATTATATTTAAAAAATAAGCATACACATGATCTGTTACACTAATAAATAAACAAATTTCTATTATGCATTTTTGTTATATAAGCTTTTACAATAAGTTTTTTAAAATTTTAATTAATTATCAATAATTATATTAAGAGACAATTTCGAGTTTATTCATTATTAATAATTACTCTCAAGTTTATTATGGAAAATATATTTTAATGTCATGTTTTGTTTGGTTAAACATTTGTCTAGTTTAAATTACATAAAAACAAAATAAAACAAAAACAAAATAAAATAAAAAATCATTATAATTATAGTTATTGATAAAATGTTTTTACTCAATAAAAATACATAAAAAAAAATAATAATTATTATAATTATAATTATAATTAATAATCAAAACAACTTAGATCCATCTTAATTCTAGATCTAACAAGCACTAAGAGGAATCAAATATCTTGAGGTGAAAATTACCTTTAGAGTGAAAAGTGATTCGATCCATCTTAGCCTTTGGTAGATTTAGAAGGTGGTTAGTAGGTGGTTAAGAGGGATATTATTTTCATGAAATATTCTAGTAGTATTTATAGATCAAAGTTTGATATTTATCTCAAAATTAATTAAAAAAAATGTCATGTAAATATGTGTTATGTTAAAAACACTTAGGGTAAAATGGAGGTGAATATCCACCATTAAAATATTTATTGTATGATTTTTTAAAGGTATATATTTGTAACTCATATTATTTCTTTTATAATTAATAATAATACTAATTTAAAATAGAGTTATAATGTGAATAATTTTTTATGATTTTTTTAAATCTTAGTAATGTGAGATGTATCATAATGTAAGTGTTTTAACGCCTATCTATTTTACCAGCCATTTAATTTACATGGCTACGATGATTAAAATTAATATTTATGTAAATGTGAAATTATTATTAATGTTAATATTAAATTATTGTTTTAGTATTAATACTAATTTATGGTATAATAACAATTATATATGTATATGTATATGTATATAGATGTATATGTATATGTATATTTATATCTATAATATATATATATATATATATTTATATATATATATATAGAGAGAGAGAGAGAGAGAGAGAGAGAGAGAGAGAGAGAGAGAGAGAGAGCATATGTAACTTATAATTATGTAGAAAACAAAGAATAGAGAAATAAAGCTCACTATCCAAAAAATAGCATAATTTATAACGTAGGAAACTTTTTCAAGATAAAACCCAACTAGAAGGTGAGGTTGCTCTACTCTCTTTCTCAAAATGGAAAAATGTTGTAAGTACAAAGAAGTGAGGTATGTGGCTTGCGGGATACTACAATGCACAATTCCTCTTTATTTCTCTCTCCCTATCCACATTCATCTACTCTTCTTATTAATGGAAAAAAAACTCTAAAATAGAATGGAATCCCTTTTCCTCCTAGTGGATCTATTATAACATGGCCCAATAGCCTACTTGTAGTTAAGTTTCACTTGTTCAACTATTAGCTAGAGCTATAATATGAATTATTCTAGAGTCATATTAATCATTATCACATGTGACTATCCCATTTTCCAAGAATAATGGGGGCTAATGCAACATCCTTTGGAATTATGGTGGTCAAAATAGGAAGGTCAACTTTCAAGTCACATAACATTTGCATACAAACACCAATTGTAGTGATTATTTCATTGTTGGAAAGGTCCTTGTTTGTAGAATAGTACGAAAGGATGTAATTCTTAAGAAAAATAGCTTTATCCCCAAAAGCATCCATTTGATACCTCAAAAACATCTTGTTGATTCCTCCACTTTTTCCACTCTAAAAGCATCGATATGAATGAGAATGGTATAACGATCCAATCTAGATCATGGGATCTAAAACATTGTGTTTATTCCAGGCTAGTAATCTCCCTACCATACCTACAAATCTATTTGAGGTTAAGATATATTCATTTAACTATGTTATTGTTCCAATCCTCATTCATCAAGGATTTCCAATGGACTATCATAGTGAAACACTCTCTAATATTGTTCGTAGGTATCCCACCTTTGACAAGGATATGTACCCCATCATGCATGCCTACTAAGAATCAAAGCATTATATTATGTGGAAGCAGATGATCATCCACACTAATCACAAGCCTCTGCAATTTATGTAGACACAAGGAAAGTTACAAAATGACTAGCATAAAAAATGGTCCACATACTTGCAACAATTCCATTTGAACATCAAATAAATTAGGATAACACTAATTATGTTGCAAACTACCTTAGTGGAAACCAATTGTGATGCTAAGCAAATTCTTAACTCTTGTAGGAAGGAGACCCTTGGGCGGTCAAATCATACAATAGTGACTCTCAATTCACTAGCACACACCTGATGTTGATTATAGGAAAGAAAGTTCCATGCATCCACCTCCAGGATGTGCTCTTATGCTACCTCAACCACCTTTGTGTTCCTTCAAGTAAGAATTCCAGGCTGACTTATGAGGTACACTATAGTCAAGTCTCAAGGAAATTTCATGTGGAAAATATAGTAGTGGTATTGTAGAAATATTTCTACTAGTCAAGACTTCAACAAGATATCCAACAATATATCAAATCTTGCACTATTTGTGTCATTACTAAACCAACCATCAAAAAGTATGGGTTATACACTCCTCTACGTACCCTAAACAAGCACTGGAAGTTAGTATCCATAGATTATATGTTAGGTTTTCCTTCCATGAAGCATTTAATGATTGTGTGATTGTTGTTTTCAATCAATTCTTTGATATGTCCATTTTTGAACCATGCAAGAAAAACATCACAACTTAACCATTGCTACACTCTCCTTTGAGCATGTTTGGGTTCATTTTGGGCTACCTAAAACCATTGTATTAGATAGGGATATGTTGTTGCTGCTACAAAACCCTCCAAAATTTTTCCCTACATCTTAATTTTGAATCCTATTTTGACCTTGTAAGTTGTTTCTTCTAGTAGTAGGGGTCATTCAATGCATATCCTCTAAGTTTTCTGTTCCCTTTGTGAACAAAAATAAAGTGTCGTCTTTTGGAACAAGAAGTTTTATACATGGCAAAATCAGATTTATGGTTCATTTCAAGGGGTAAATTGGTTCAATGAATCTTATTTATCATATAGGCATGTATTAGACTCATTCCCAAAGTTTCATGCATTGTCACACTAGTGTCATCATTGTTGTCACAAAGCACCTCCTAACTGTCGCACTTGGAGGGGGTTTGTTGTATTGTTTTCAGATTAAAGGGATAATGTTGTTATTGTGTTATAATTGTTCAATCTTGTGATGTCAAACATTCTGAGCATGTGTGATCATTCATAAGTATTATCATGGTTTCACTTTTACCTCATTGATCCTGTACTTAGTCAAATTTTGGAAAGCTTCCTACCCAATCAACTTGGCCTCACTTAGGCTCTTGGAACTCTAAATTACATAGTGGCAAGTCTCAAGTTGATCTCTTGCCTCCTAGAACTGCACAATTTGCAGTTCCTTCCTCCAAGGACTAGGCATTCCACAATCCCAATGTACAACCCTGGCCCCTTGACCTCCACAATTGTGCAATTCATCCTACTTCTACACATTGTGTATTGATGTTGGCTTGAGGGGGCCTGACCGAGGTTCAACGTTATTTAGCCAAACAAATCCCTACACTACTGGCCCTTTCGGCATCAGCCCGCAGAGCGCAGACGGAAGTCTCACCCGAAGTAGTATGGGGGGATGTTGGAACCAAGTTTCTGCACCATTGAGATGGTTGTGATGTCGTATGATCTCTTTTATCTCTGCCTTTGCATAGGTGATCTCGTTTTAGGTCTTGTAAGACAAACCCTCTTTTCTGGCTTTCAATACGTTCGTGAAAGTACATGATCAACCTTCGCGCAACTCTAACCTGTAGCTCAAGTACTTTCACATTACTATAGTAGCGTTCCATGCAGATTCCCAATTATCCTAAGTGATTTTCTTATCATTTTAAATACTTAAAGTTATCACTGCATAAGCAGATATTCGTGATTGCGTTCAATTATTCAATGTAATTGCATTCATTCATGCACCTTATAAGCATAATAAAGGAAATTCCTACATAAGATATCCAAACCCATCAAGAGAACAAATACACAGAATTGCAGAATAACTCCTTTTATTAATATCTTCCAAGTGTTACAGACTCTGTTCACCCTACGCACACAGCTGCAGGGGTTCGCGCACTCAGCTGCAAACTTCTACCCTAGGCACTCAGCTGTAGACTTCTACCCTAGGCCTTTGTGCACTCAACTGCAGAGCCTCTACCTATGCTACAACCCAAGACTTAGACTTCTTGCTCTAAGATATGACTCTCTTCCTCGTCCCATTGTTTGATTGATTACTTAGAGCTTAGCTCTTTTTATATAATCCCATGGTCTATGGACCATGGGTAGTTCTCTTACAACCAGCCTTACTTTACAAAACTAAGGGCGGACTACCCTTTGTGATGCATAATATATTCGTGCTTCATGACCTCAAAATGTGGAGCCTTTACAATAATATTACAAAAACTTGACTAAAACATGGGCTTTTAGCCCCAAAACTACCCTTGGGGGATCCCGCTCCCAACAAGCCCCTAACACAAACATCATGACTCGCCCTTGAGTCACTCTACAAGCACATAGATCTTTATGCGAAGCTCATCCAGCTCGACCCTGATGACTGCAACTTGAGCTGTGCACTGAGCTACTACCTACTTCACATCTTCGACTGTCTTCTTAGTTATTGCCCCTGAGCTATCAGTCTGAAGCTGTTGTTACATCACTTGAAGAGTCACAAGCTTGCCTTCAATGTTTCCTGTAACCGAAGAAGCTTCCTCCAGTCAGGCCTTTAGTTGTGCCTTAAGCACTGCTTCCTTATGCAGTGCTACGTCCACCTATTCCTTCAGTTGCTTGGCTTCCTGCATCTTGGCTAACCTCTGTGTCAGTGCGACAGTTTGCGCTTTGCCCTTAACTTCGTCATAGCGTTGTTGGAGTTTGCGCGCTTCCGTCTCGAGCCTATGGATGTTTGGGTCCTCGTGCAAGTCGGTCAAGATCTCGAACGACTATTCAAACAACTGTGTGTAGTCTTCTACTACACTTTCCACTGCCGCGACTGCTTCAGACAATGACCACCTGTTGTTCCTTGACCTCTAGTGGTGTTGAAGGCTGAGCCCTCAATTGCAGCTCTATAATATGTAAGTTCAGTTCCAACTGAAATCGCGCCATCTCCATTCGAGTGTCATGCACCCCTATGGCCAATTTGCAGATACAGACCTCGGCTGGCTCCTCCTCCGGAATGGCCAATTCTAGGACCATTCTGCAGGCCTCCTCCACGACCTGTATAATCTTTTGTTTCTGGCTGGTTGCCTCAGCCTTAGTGGTGATGGAAACATTCCTTTGTAAGGCCATCTGCTCATTATTTATTCTCTACTCCTTGATCACTTGGAGGGCGTGGTGCTCACGATCCCTCAGCTCTGCAATTACTCCATCCTGCAAGGAGTGGAGTGCTTCACACAAGAGCACAACCAGGTTCAATCCTATGCCCTTCAAGGCACTGATAATGGGCCCGTTAACCTCATTTTCTATTGTCAAGGATCCATCTGGCAGCACTAGCACACTAGAAGCCTTCGTGCGCAGCATATCGGTAGCCTCTAATGTGCCAATAGCCAAGCTGGTAGATGCCATTCCCAGTGACATGTCCTTGCCTCGCACCATCTTCTAATCGCATAGCTCCCCAACTTAGATAATGTAGTTTATAGCCCCGCGCCTCCTTTCAGCTGCCTAGAGCGCTAAGGCTATGCTACTTTCATGTAGTCACCTCGTTGGACCGCCAGTGTATGGCTTCAAGCAACTTTTGTTCACCTTTCTTGGGAAGGGTTCTCCATTTAACTTGACCAGTTGCACCTCTCCTCCATTGATAATCTCCTTAATAACATAAGGCCCTAACCAGTGCATCTTGAATTTTCCTAGAAATTTATCAAACTTATTATCATACAACAAAGTTAGATCATTTACCTTAAATGTGCGCAGCTTGATGTGTCGATCATGCCATGCCTTTTCTTGCAGCTTTTGGACTTGTTTGTGAAATCTAGCCAAAAATCTTTCTTCTTTGAGCTCATCCGGTTATGCGAGCCTCTCTTCCAGGGCTCCATGATCTATCATACCTATGAGCAACACTATGCGCAAACTAGGCATGATGTATTCCATAGGCATTACGGCTTCCACTCCATAGACAAGCCTAAAAGGGGTTTTTCTTGTCAACTTCTTGCATGTCGTTTGATAAGCCCACAATATTGCAGGTATGCGTAGGCCCCAATCACTTTGTTGAGCATTGAAAACCTTTGTCATTGCATTTTCAAGCACTTTTTTGAACGCCTCCACTGTCCCATTAGCCTACGGGTGATAAGGTGTTCTCTTCTGGTGATATACCTTAAATTCCTCCGTTAGTCCATTGATCGTCTCATTCAGGAAGTACGTACCACGATCACTCATCAAGATCCTTGGGCATCCAAATCATTTTAGTACATGCTCAAATAAGAACTTTGCAGTTATCGCGCCCGTGCAATCCTTCACCTGCTGCACTTCTGCCGAACGAGTCAAATACTCCATCACAGTTATAATGTAACTCACTCTTGTCTTTCCTTGTGGCTAAATGGGTTCTACAAAATCTATTGCCCACTTCTCCAAGGGTTGCAACATCATTTGTGGATTCAAAGGAATTTCATCCCTCCACAATGGCTTTCCTGTTCATTGGCATACATCACACACCTTACAATATGCTTTTGACTCCTGATGAAGGGTTGGCCACCACAACCATGCACGTAGAATATTTTGTGTGGTTTCTCTCCCTGCATAGTGTCCTCCCGTGGCACCCCCATCAGCATCCACGAGGATGCTACTTCGTTTGAACTCAAGTACATACCATCACAATATCTCATTAGTCCCCATCTTGTATAGATGCCCAACAATGACAGAGAAATTTGTTGCGCACACCACTAATTCCATCTTTTCTTGGACATAGTATCCTTCTAGTACAACTCCTCTTGTTAGGAAGTGTATTATATCCTCGAAATGACCATCCACGACATGCACTACAAATATCTATGCGTCAAGCAATCCTTCTTCCAAGTTAGTAGGTTCCTGCCCTATTTCGATGCACGACAAATGGTCTGGTCCTGCGTTCAATCATCCAAGCTTCACAACAACTTCAAAATCATACTCTTGGAATAATAAGAGCCATCTATAGATTTCCCCCCCCAACACAGGCTTATTGACTAGGTACTTCAGCATGGAGTGATCTGTATACATCTTAAAATTACCTCCTAGCAAGTAGTGACTATACTTTTGGAGTGCATACACCATAGCTAGCCCCTCACATTCAGTGGTAGAGAATTTCTTCTCTGCTTTGGATAATCTATGGCTTGCAAATGCGATAGGATGATCCAAGCCTTCTCCACCATCCTGCATTAGTGTTTCCCCTAGCGCTATACATGACACATCAACATTTACATGAAACTCTTTTTTCCAGTCTAGGAAGACTAGAATCGATGCAGTAACCATATTTTCTTTCAATATATCCAAGCTTTTCTTACAGTCATCATTCCAGCAGAACGTGACATCCTTCTTCAACAATTTCTCCATCGTCGTGGTGATCTGGGCATAGCTTTTGATAAACTTTCCGTAATATCCCGTATGTCCCAGAGTAGCATGCAACTATTTCACACTCCTTGGCACATCCAAGTTCAGTATCACCGCGATCTTGTGGGGTCTACCATCAGTCCTTGTCTGCAAACCACATGCCCCAATAGGTTCCCAAAAGGAACGCAAAATAGACACTTCTTGAGATTGAGCATGATCTGGTATCATCGACAGGTATCCAACATCAAGTGCAAGCTTGCTACATGGCACTTAACCAGCCCAAGTACAGTCCAGTCATCAAAATATACCTCCAGGAACCTATGAATAAATTCCTTGAATGTTGCAACAACCACGTGTAAAAATATTGCAGGTGCATTCTTCAATCCAAATGGCATTATAGTGTATTGAAAACAACTCCACTCAGTCGCAAAGGTTGTCTTACTCCTATCCTCCAGCGCGATTTTGATTTGGTGGTACCAGAGAACCCACCAGTGAAGGAATATGCTTCCTGGCCACCTACATTGTCTAACACTTCATCTGTGAATGGAGCCAGGAAAGGATCATGCACACAAGCGTCATTCAATTTTCTGAGATCCACGCATATCCTTGTCTCATCCTTCTGCTTCTTCTCTTGCACAACCATTGGGCTTACCCAATCGAATTCTTCCATAGGCTCAATGATGCCTGCCACTAGCATTTTGTCTAGCTCTAAGCAGACCTTCTCCTTGTATTTCGGATTGAGGAAATAAGGCCTCTGCTTAACTGGCTTCACATTGGGCTTTAACATGATCTTCATCACTCCTAGGTCTCTGATTATTCTTTTGAGATCCATCAACTTGGTAGGGAATAAGTCCTGGTATTCACGGAGAAATTTAGCGACCTTATCCACCGTCACATCGTCCCAGTAGTCTACAATCTTCATGATTTTGGCTTCTTCCTCCGTACCAATGTTCACTTGTTTTGCTCTCACCAACGCAATTATATCAAGGTTCTCAATCTGTAGCCCTTGAACCTAGCAGTGGCCTTTTGTTTCTGGAATGTTAATCTTCCATGGATCCTCATACTCATCTTCAATAGTTACATTATAACATTTGAGCGCA
The DNA here is from genome assembly GCA_000404065.3 of Pinus taeda. Taxonomy (NCBI): domain Eukaryota; kingdom Viridiplantae; phylum Streptophyta; class Pinopsida; order Pinales; family Pinaceae; genus Pinus; species Pinus taeda. The sequence goes on from APFE030130162.1 coordinate 79,907, forward strand.
TGACTTAGCTAAGTAGCCCACTTAGACTAAATCAGGTCTAAAGGATCATGTGGTATCCTAAAGATGGTTGCTTTCACCTCTTGCAGCGCTTCGTCAATATTGTCGAACCCATCCTCAAAACTGAATGTCATCATGAATCCTTCACGCAGGATATCTCATTCACCTGTCCCATGGTAGATCTATGTTTCTATATACCAATTTATTAGGATAACATTTACGGTATGACAGAACAGGTGCACCCACTCAAGTTGGGGCTTTTCTCCATAAGCCTGCATCCATTTGGCTAGATGCATAGGCGGATCATTCTACCCATCGTACTTGTCTGTCAGTCACATCTTAGGCTTCCCAAATCATGTTCTCATCGTCTTCCTACATTCATGCCAATCACCAAAACTTCCATTGTGTGTACCCCACCATCTTGCGGGCGTAGTGCCCAGTCCAAGGCCTGGAAGCACTGTTTTTCTGGTACCTCCCTTTCAAATGCATCCAAAAATATATCTACCTTAGTTAGACCATCATAGGTAGGTAGGTTTCTTACCTCTGATGACACACAGTGTAGCGACCGATTCATCATGTTGTAAACCAGTGTAGTTACTTCATGTAACAAATTCTGCTATAGTTCTATTTCTTCGTCAGAGTTCGAAGTGCAGGAACTCTCGTGATCCCACATGATCCATCCATTTGCGGTGGGATTCACCCAATCTTGGTTTCGTGTTGTTATCTTATAAATACAGTCTAGGTCGTCATCACTCTCATAGTCACGGACTGGTTCCGTATAGCACGATCCTTCAGTAGGATCTAGGGGTATTATTACATGTAATGGTTTCTTCTCAAAGATCATCTTTTACTTCTTCAGGTTGATTACCCCATTCATATCAGTAGCCCAATTAATTCCCAGGAGTGTGGGGTAGGGATTATTGTCATCCACTATCTCTATTACTTCAAAATCAACTAGCGTGCTTGCTCCCTTAATATCCATGGTCACCCCCTGCAGCCGCCCCATGGGGATGATTTTCTACTGATTCAACATCCTTAGCTGAATCAGAGACCATTGCAGTGTAGGTCTCCCCATTCACTCCCAAGTCTGCTTTGGTAGGACATTCGCACCTAACCTTAGGTCTAGAATGACCTGATCCATTTCGTACTCTCCTATTTGTGCAGTCAGTCTCATCTCCCGTCCTGTCCTTGTTTTATTATTGCTAATATTTCGTACTACATGCGGTTCACTTGGCACAGTTCTAGTGCATTTATTGATGAGTTCTTGTAACCCTTTCATAGCCTTATAGTTGCACATTAAATTCATACAAGTTTCCAGGAAAGTTGTGAGCATAGAGGGGTCCATATCCGGCTCAAGCTTATCCTTGCTTCCTAAGGTGGAGGCTTCAGTGAAGCTCTTCTTAGCTTCCATGAAGGCTTCACGAGCATGCTCCAAATAGAACTCAACCTCTTTCATTAAGGCTTTGCGAACCCATGTACTATCTTCTATTTGTTTCCCTTTGTCATCTCCCGTCGCGATTCCACTTCTAAGTACTATATTTACGTTTGGATCTTCCTCGCACGACTCAAATCTCATCATCTATAGGTTTTGAGTCGACAGAGGTGGTAGTGCCCCTTTGTCATGTATCCTAGCTATCAGTGTAGGAAAATCTTCCATTTCATGATAAAACATCGTGTAATACTTGCACGATAGATGTGCAAGATTAGTGCAATCGTGGGAATAGTGGCCTAGTCCTCTATAATTGTAGCAAATCAACTATCCTCAACCTCTATTAGGTCCTCCTCCACCTCTACTTCGTCCACACCCCTAAAATCGTGTATGCATATTCCCTGCATTCTGATCAAGGGGCTGCATTTTGGCCTAAACCCTATAGGCGAGAGTTTTATCCATCATCAATTCATAGCTCATGAAAGTATGCACACCATGTCTTACTAACCTAAAAAAGTTGCGAAACAGCTATTGTGGTGCTTACACATACTTCTATAGCAAGTGAGAGTTGTCTGTGGCATGTTTTCTAGCTACCTGACAAATAGTGTACCATAAGGCAGGCCCTGCACTAGGTCCTGCTTGAGCTTCTAGCCTTAAAGGCATCAGTCCTCCTCCTACAAGGTAATTTTCAAATATTGGGCAATGGTCTTTGTCATGACCCTAACTCTTGCATTTCAATCACCATACCTCCTCATGTATCTCTCTCTGAACTGTCCTGTCTTGCTTTAGACTTTGCATCTCAAGGCATAGATTCTTTAGCTATGCATGAATATATTGAACTCCTAGATTAGGATCTTGCATCGGAGTTGCATGTAGTCTAATGGCAATCTCCAAGGCCTTTGCTTGAGTTGTTATCTTCTGCTGCGACAGTGCACTCCTTAAGTGTGGTAGTAGCGAAGCACAAACCACTCGCGGTGTTGTCCATCTGTCAAATTCATGTTGGCTTCACGAATTGTGCATTGCAATCTCTTTGAATCCTACAATCGACTACGCCTCAGATTTAGGCCCACTAAATTCCTTGTTTAGTGCTACCTGGATGTCCACTACTCTAACATTCGGGTTATCGTTAGAACCTTTAATATACCAAGTTAGGGCGCGATCGTGCAAAGCACTAACCAGTGTCCCCTTCTTTATGTGATCATTTGTAACACCTTGAGCTTCCCATACAACCCTCACAATGAACCTGAATTGGTCCGGACCCTCATTTCCCAAGCCTTTGAACAAAGGAAACTTCACTACATTTGCCATACTGAACTGCGGTGAGGTGGAGGTAGTACGAGCGAAGTTGGAGGTGATGGCTGTGAAGTCAGAGGTGGTGTGGGAAGAGGTAGTATTCGCAGGAATGTTTTTCTTATTAACTGAATATCACTTCACAAAGAAACCTTTGGTATCCCTTCTTCGTCTCTTCGTGGAGGTGAAATCAAGGGGCTATACTCCGGAGCCTTATTTCCTTTGTTCCTGTAAGTTTTCCACTTCACATAGTCCTGAACATCAATGTAGTTGCATAACACGTTTTTCGCACAACAACATTTTAATCCAATTAGTCAAAGATTTTACGTACTTACCTTGTGGTCCTTTGAAAAAGTGTTGTTCCGCCTCGCTATAGCTAACTAAGTCGTCGACCGCGAATTCAACCAAAAAATCCTGCTATGATGCGATCGAGCCAATGATCGACAGTGTGGGCGATATTATCCTTTGATGCTTCCAACCTTCGCACTAGATCTAGGGTCCACATAATAGGACGGTCAAGTTTCCACCTTCTTTGCCTATCTTCTAGCTTCGCGATCCATTTGTATAGCTCAATAGGGAAAGAGCAGAAAAATATTTCATGGATTTCTGTATACAGGTATCGTTCTAGCCATTGTTCCTTTGATAGTCACGTGTACCTATTCTCTTGTGCCACGAATTTGTGGATCTTTCTATCCAACAAGTCTCCAATCTCCTTCTTAGTTGGATTCTAGTGGTACAACATCACACATCTCTTATGTAAATTCTAGTCCTGGCAACGGAACCATTTGTTGCCTTGAGGGGGGCTGACCCAGGTTCAACATTATTTAGCCAAACAAATCCCTACACTACTATCCCTTTCGGCATCAGCCCATAGAGCGTGGACCAGAGTCTCACCCGAAGTAGTATGGGAGGATGTTGGAACCAAGTTTCTGCACCCTTGAGATGGTTTTGATGTTGTTTGATCTCTTCTATCCCTAACTTTGCATAGGTGATCCTGCTCTAGGTCTTGTAAGACAAACCCTCTGTTCCGGCTTTCAATACCTTCGAGAAAGTACATGATCAACCTTCACGCAGCTCTAACCTATAGTTTAGGTACTTTCGTGCTGCTATAGCAGCGTGCCGTGTAGATTCCCAATTATCCTAAGTGATTTGCTTATCCTTTTAAATACTTAAAGTTATCACCGCGTAAGTAGATATTTCTGATTGTGTTCAAATATTCAATGTAATTGCATTCATTCGTGCATCTTATAAGCATATTAAAGGAAATTCCTACATAAGATATCCAAACCCATCAACAGAAAAAAGACATAGAAATTGCAAAATAACTCCTTTTATTAATATCTTCTAAGTGTTACAGACTCTCTTCACCCTGTGCACACAGCTACAGGGGTCTGTGCACTCAGCTGCGAACTTCTACCCTAGGCCATTGTGCACTCAACTACAGAGCCTCTACCTACGCTACAACCTAAGACTTAGACTTCTTTCTCTAAACTATGACTCTCTTCCTCATCCCATTGATCGATTGATTACTTAGAGCTTACTTTACAGTCGACCTTACTTTACAGAAATAAGGGCAGACTACCCATTGTAACACATTATATCTTCACGCTGCGCGACCACAAAATGCGAAGTCTTTACAATAATATTACAAAAACGTGACTAAAACATGGGCTTTTAGCCCCAAAACTGCCCTTAGGGGACCCCACTCCCAAAAATTGACAAACATCAATTTTTCTCCCTACCTCCTTGATCTATGCAATTTTTCAATTCCTTAGCCTCTCTCTCTCTCTTGCATTGTGCATTGGATAATCTCAGGGCTCAAGACTACCTCATTGAGCTCCTTAGATGCACAATCTTTCTTCCCAGGCCTCTAGGACTATGCATTGCATAGTGTCAAGCTTTTATTCATCACTCTTTGCCCCTGGAAATATGCATTGTGCAATCCCCGAGTCTACTTCTTAGTCTAGCACCTAGTTAAAGCTCAATCAACATCTCCATGAAGCAAGCTAGACTAGGAATATTTCTGGACCAATTTCATCTTGTCATGAGTGACTTTCAATTGTAGGAGCTGCACATTTTCATGACATGATGATGGTTGAGTAGAAGAAGAAGGATTTCATGCTAGAAGACACTTATGAACCTATACATACAAGTTTATCATTGAGCAAGGAGATGAGGGGATGTTGGATTGTGACATAAGTTGGAAGATAAAGATGACAGTGGAGAATCTCTATGTTCAAGCCTTATGGAGGAGGAAGAGGAAAATAATGTAAAATTTCTCAAGAAGAAAAAAGGATAGTAGCAATAAGAGTGGTTTGACGTTGCTACATCATCATCCAGTTCATGTCATTAGTGTCAAGCCATGTCTTGTCAAGGTGTCACTTTAAGGTGTCAAATGATTCATCATCTGCCACATCATTTGTGAATTTAATTATCTAATTTTCAATATTATGAGAAATTTAATGTAAATTGGAATTCCAAGAGTCATATATCGAATGTGAAAATTCATGAAGAAGTCAAAGAGTCACATGGAAATTCAAAAATTTAGTTGGAAGGTCAAGAGTCATGAGGAAATTCCGTGAGTCACAAGGGAGGTGAAGAGCCATCTCATTTGTTATATATACACCCTCATAACTCAAGAAAAGGAATTTTAACCTTGGCTTCTTTAACTAGGCATCAGAGAGGAAGATAATTCTTTTGAAGAGAAGGTGGTAGCTCTAACGCTCCACTATTGGAGCTAATTGTATTCATTATATTTATGTATCTTGGAACTTTCACTTAATATATGAAGCTCATTGAGTTAGCACACTTTCATGCGTATATCATAAACATTGTAAGGTTACTCTTTGAATTCTTGCAGTGTAAGTTTCTATAATTTTGTAATAAAGAAATTGAACTATTTTGTGGCTTTAGTGCATATCTTAGTGAATGTGTGTCGTAATTGTTTTAATGTTCGTTTCTTATATGTGAACTATTTCACTAGTTGTCTAATGATTATTTCACATATATGTTCATGTGTATTTATTAGATTAGTAATACTACTCTTCTCTAAAAGACTAACTTTCGTTTCCCTTTTGCTGGAAGGAATTTGATACATCTTACAATTCAACATTTCACAGGTCATACTCACTTGCTCATTCAAAAGTACATGTGCATTTCTCTCTTTTGCTAACCATTGAAGCCAAGGAAAATATTTAAGAATAATGGAAGTTGGTCCTTAATTTTGGAAGAGCTCCTATCCCAAACTATTTGAAGTCTAATTGGGATTTTTCATTAGGGATACCCCTTTATATGTTGGAGGGTTCCAACGCCGTCAACATTTTGGCACTAGAGGGAGGGAAACCACCTTTTCATGGTTGATAAATCAACTCATCCTAATAATTCATCTTCCGTGCAAGGAAGTAATATTCCTTATTCCACCCCAACTCCTATTCTTGAAGTAGGAGGGTCTTCTCAACCTAATCCAGAGTTAGCTTACAAAGTTACCTATTGTTGGGGACAGGTCCCCTGAGGTCAATCTTGGGGATAAAGGCCCATGTTTTATATAAAGAATGTAAAGTCTCCACATTTTGTGGTCATGGAGCATGAAGATGTAAACAGTCAAAAAGGGTTTCTACCCTTAGTTTAGATAGCTTGTGTTGGCTTGATGAGATCCTCCCTTGGTCCACAGGCCATGGGAATGTATAAAAAGGGAGTATTAGAAGAGTCTAAGGTAGTTAGTGGTAGAGTTCTAAGTAATTTTTGGGGTCTGTGAGAGTTAAGAGCAAAGAGTCATAGCATAGGAAGAGGCTCTGCAGTTGAGTGCACAGAGGCCTAGGGTGGAACTCTGTAGTTGAGTGCGCAGACCCCTGTAGCTATGTGCAGAGGGAAGTTAGAGTTTGTACTGAAGATCTGAGCCATCAATAAAGAGAATTATTTTGGAGATACCAATGTATGAGTTATTTTACTTCTGTTGTAAATGTTTGCGGTTATGTTATGTTGAATGCTAGATTTATGATTTAATGTTATGTTTATGTGCGAATCTATATGTTTTACTTTGTCATATGAATGCAAGTAAGAATATATGTTTACGCAAAGATAACCATAATGCATGTTGAAGTTAATCAATACTTAAACTAATCTGGGCAGACACCGAAGTAAGGTTAATTACAAAGGCGCGTAAGCATCTGAATTGACCATTTAGGGTCTGCGAAGGAGGATCGGAGACTTTCGCGAAGGTTTCAAAGATGAATAAGAGAAGTAAATTGATAAGCCCTAAAGGGCTTATAGGTATGCACGAAGGAAGGGTTAGGGTAAAATCGACATCACAACTATCTCAGCGTGTGGAAACTTGGTTCCTGCATCCCCCCAATACTGCTTCGATTGAGAACTCAGTCCACGCTTCACGGATTGATGCCGAAAGGGCGAGTAGTGTAGGGATTTTCTCGACAAATCAACGCTAAACCTGGGTCAAGGCCCATCATGCCAACACCTACGAACAACTCTTGGAAATTCATTCTATTATCTATCGATTTGCAAAATCTATTGGTTTATTTCCTGTCACACATTGTCTCCCTCATCACCCCATAAATAAAGAAACAACTTGCTCTAGTATATTGGTTACATCGGTGGAAGATTTGGTCTTTACCACTCTTAAAGAATTAGAAAAAACTTCAGAAGAAATAGTTCAGCAAGAGGTACTTCCACCTATTAATGAAGAGCATGAGGAAGATTTAGTTCTTTCGGATGAAGAACAAATAAGAGCTGATTTTGAGTATAACAAAGGCTTGAATGGTGAAGGAGAAGGCTCATCAAATTCAAAAAAGGAGGAAGAAAAGGAAGATGAAGACATGGTGTGCAATGTTACATCATTGGAATCTAACTAAGAAGGAGGTTGAAGACTGGTTGGATAGAAAGATCTTTGAATTCGTGGCACAAGAGAACAAGAATCCATGATTGACGAAAGAGCAGTGGTTCGACAGATATCTGTACATAGAAATACACGAGAACTTCTTTTGTTCCTTCTCGATCGAGTTATACGAGTGGATCATGAAATTGGCAGACAACCAAGGAAGGTGGAGGCTTGACGTCCAATAGTTAGGACCCGGAGTTAGTGCGGAGATTAGAATCCTTTGAAGATAAGATCGCACATGTTGTTAATCATTGGCTCAATCGTATCATAGGAGGGTTCGTGACAAAATTCATGGTCGATACCTCATTCAGTTATAATGAATCAAAACGCCGCTTCTTTAAGGGGCCGTGAGGTAAGTATTTAAAATCGTTTATACTTGGATTAAGATGATCTTGGTTTAGGGCTATGCGAAGTGGGAGGAAATTTAGGAACAAGGGAAGAACAGGCCCTGAATATAGCCCGCTAATTGAACCCCCTCTGAGTGATGATGAGGAAGTAGCATAGGCATCCCCACAGAGTGTTGTGTAGTTGATAAAGCAAGGGTTCCCACAAATACCTCATCTACCCACACCGCCTCCATCTCCACCTCCACCGCATACACCTTCGCCTACACGACCGCCACCTCTGCCACCGTTCAATATGGCAAACTCCATAAAGCTACCTATGTTCAAGTGCATGGGAAATGAAGATCCAAACAAGTTTTGGTTCGTCGTGAAGGTTTTATGGGAAGCTCAGGGTATCACGAATGACCAAATGAAGAAAGCAATGTTGGTTAGTGCTTTACAGGATCACACACTAACGTGGTACGTTAAGTGCTACACTGATCATCTAATCTTCATGTTGGCAGACAACTAGACTGCGCTGAATAAGGAATTCAGTAAACCTAAGTCTGAGGTGCAATCAATTGTGGGATTCAAAGAGATCATGATGAAGCATGGTGAGACACGTTGGGATCTAGATCAGAGATTGAAGTGTACAATCTGCAAGGCTAACATGAATCTGACTGATGGGAAGTACCAAGGATGGTTTGTGGCTTCATTCCTGCCTCATCCAAGGGTTGTGCTATCACAACATAAGATTGGGACCCAAGTGGAAGCTTTGGAAATCACAATGAGGTTGCATGAGACATTGATGCAAGATGCTAATATAGGAGTTCAGCAAATGCACGCATAGTTGCAGAACCTTTGCCTAGAAATGTAGAGTCTAAATAAAGATAGAACAACTCGACCCTAGGTGTGCAAAGAAGTTTGGTACCTGAAGTGCAAAATCTAAGGCCATGAAAAAGATCATTGTCCAGTTTTCGCAAATTATGTTGCAAGAGGGGGACCAATGCCTCTCAGGTTAGAAGCTCTAGTAGGGCCAAGTACAGGGCCTGCGCTATGGTGTGTTATCTATCAAGTAGCTGGAAAACATGCTACAGACAATTTCCATTTGCTGCAGAAATTCGTACAAAAACTGCAACAACTCTTTTGCAACTTCTGTCAATCATTAGTTCATGATGAGCGCAATTTCCATAGTTAAAAATTAATTATGGATAGAACACCTGCTTATAGGGTGCAAGAAGAAACCCGACCTCTAGACCAAGGCACTGTAAGAGCGCGAGGTGAGTATCAGGGGTGCAAACGAGGCCAAGGTGGAGGAGGACCTAGTAGAGGTTGAGGGCAGGTCATTAGTTACAACTATGGAGGACCAGGGCACTACATGTGAGATTTCCCAAATCCAACACAGCTGTCATGCCACTATTGTACTCAGTTGACCATGCGATGGAGGATTTCCCTATATTTTTAGTTAAGATACGTGAAAAGAGGGCGCAACCTCAACAACCGACTCAGAACCTATAGATGATGAGGGCTGAGCCTCGCGAGGAAGATCCTAAGGTAAATAATGTGTTACGGAGTGGAGCGAGGACTGGTGAAGATAAGGGGAAACGACCTGAAGAGGGTGAGTGGAAACACAAAGTACCAGAAAATGAGACCAAGTTTGATCTAGAATGCACAAAAGAAACACTTATGGAAGCGAAGAAAAGCTTCACTGAGGCCTCTACCTCAGGGAGTCAGGAGAATCTGGCTGAAGAAATGGACCCATCCATGATTACCACGTTCTTGGAGACTTGCATGAAAATGCTACGCGATAGTAAGGCTGTGAAGGGACTGTAGGAGCTGATCAATAGGGGCGCTAGAAAGGAAAACACTATTGACGAACCACACTTAGTCATAAATATTGGGAAGCATAAGACGAGAACGGGGCGCGAGATGAGGCTTACTACACAGATAGGAGAATATGACATGGATCAAGTTATTTTAAATTTGGGGTCAGACATAAAAGTTTTGCCGAAACCGACATGGGATAGAATGGGGAGATCTATGCTATAGTGGTCTCTGATTCAGTTAAAGATGGTGAATCAACAGAAAATCATCCCAATGGGGAGGTTTCAGGGGGTAACAGTTGATATTGAAGGCGCGAGTGCACTAGCTTATTTTGAAGTGATAAATATTGTGGATGACAACAATCCCTACCCCGCGCTCCTTAGGATCGATTAGGCCACTTACATGAATGGGGTAATCAATCCTAAGAAGCGGAAGATTATATTTGAGAAGAAATCGCTCCACGTAGTAATGCCCCTGGACCCTACAAAAGGACCGCGCTATATTGAATCAGTCCACAATTATGAAAGTGATGATGATTTGGACCAGATTTACAAGATAATGGCACAAGATAAGGATTGGGTGAATCCAACAACAGATGCACATATTTCATGGGATCATGAGAGTTCCTACACATCATATTCAGACAAATAACTGGAGCACTAGCCGAATTGACTGCATGAAGTATCTATGCTATGTTGTAATATGATGACCAAGTCATTACGTTGTGTATCATCAGAGGTAAGAAATCTACCTTACTATGATGGTTTAACTAATGTTGATCACTTTTTGGATACATTTGAAAGAGAAGTGCCAGAGAAACATCGCTTCCAGGCCTTGACTAGGTGCTACCCCTGTGAAATGGTGGGGTACACACAAGGACATTTTTTTATGATTGGTGCGTATACAGAAAAATGGTGAGAGTGCAGTTCAGTCACCCACAAGTGCGGCTAACAGAAAATTATGATGGGAGGAATGATCTACATGACCATTTGGCCAAATGGACTGAAGTGTATGGAGCAAAGTCTTAGTGGGAGTGGGTCCATCTATTTTGTCATACCTTGAATGTTATACCGATAAACTGGTACTTAGATATAGAAATCCACCATGGCATTGAAGAATGGGATGTTTTGCGCCAAGGATTTTTTATGATGTTCATCTTTGAAGATGGGTTTGAATGTATTGACGAAGCGTTGCAGAAGGTTAAGGTAGTGATCTTTAGGATACCACAAGATCCTCTAGATTTGATTCAACTTGATTGTACTACCCAGCTGAGCCACGGGCTGGAGTGCTACAATGTAACAATGGAAGAAAAAGACAAAGAGCTGAGGAAGATTAATATTCTAGAGATTGAAGGTCACTATGAAGTTGATGGACTGCAAATAGAGAATATAGACATCATTGAACCACTCAAAACTAGACAGGTGAACATTGGCACAGAGGCAAAGGCAAAGTCCGCAAAGGTTGGGGACTACTAGGATGATGCAACAGTAGATAAGGTCGCCGAATTACTCTGCAAATATCAGGATTTGTTCCCCACGAAGTTTTCAGATCTGAAAGGGATAATAGGGGACTTGGGTGTCATGAAGATCACTCTAAAACTGGACGTGAAGCCAGTTAAGCAAAGACCTTACCGCCTCAATCCGAAGTATAAAGAAAGGGTATACTTGGAGTTGGATAAAATTCTTGCAACGAGCATCATTGAACCAGTCGAGGAGTCTGATTGGGGAAGCCCAATGGTAGTTTAGGAAAAGAAACAAAAGGATGAGAAACAAATATATGTAGAGCTCTGGAAGTTGAATGATGCCTGTGTGCATGATCCTTTCCCAACTCTGTTCACTGATGAGGTGATGGATAATGTTGGCAGCCAAGAAGCATATTCATTTACTGATGGGTTCTCAAGGTACCATCAGATCAAGATTGCGCTGGAGGGTAGAAGTAAGATGACCTTTGCAAATAAATGGGGAGGCTTCTAGTATACTTTGATGCCTTTTGGGCTGAAGAATGCAAAGATGATCTTCTCGTGAGTCGTCATCATAGTGCTCCAAGATTTCATTCAAAAATTTCTAGAGGTATACTTTGAAGATTGGACAATGTTTGGACTAGTAAAGTGCCACGTAGCAAGTTTGTGCTTCATGTTAGATACATGCTAGAGGTACTAGATCACACTCAATTTGAATAAATGTTTGTTCTGCGTCTCTTTTCGGATCTTGTTGGGTCACGTGGTATGCAAACAAGGCTTGATAGTAGACTTTGTGAAGATCATGGTTATAATCAATTTTGGAGGCACCAAGAAGTGTGAAATAGTAGCATGCAACATTGGGGCATATAGGGTACTATAGAAAGTTCATCAAAAGCTATGCCTAGATCACCATGCCATTAGAGAAACTATTAAACAAAGATTCTACATTCTGCTGGAATGAGGAATGTCAAAAGAGCTTAGACATGCTTAAAGAGAAAATCGTCCCTACGTCGATCCTAGTCTTCCTAGATTGGAAGAAGGAATTTCATGTGCATGTGGATGCATCATGTATTGTGCTAAGAGCAGTACTGACACAGGTAGCTGAGTGAGAATTGGATCATCCCATAGAGTTTGCAAGTAGGAAGATATCTAAAACTGAGGAGAAATATTCAACGACAGAGCGTGAAGGTCTAGCTATAATATATGTGCTCCAGAAGTTTAGGCACTACTTGGTAGGTGGACACTTTAAGATATATACAGACCATCTACATTGAGACTATGAAAAAGCCTGTGGTGGGGGGGGGGGGGGGGGGGGGGGGATATGCAGATGGTTGTTGTTGTTTCAAGAATATGATTTTGAAGTTATTGTGAAATCAGGATGATTGAATTCTGGACCAAATCATCTGTCGCACATTGAGACAGGAGAGGAGCCTACTAATTTGGAGGAGTGACTACCTAATGCATACTCTTTGTAGTGCGCATCGCAAGCAGCCACTCTCAAAATATTATACACTTCCTGATGATAGGAACGACTCTAGAAAGATATACTAGCCAACAAAAGAAGGAATTCATGGTGCACGCGGCAGACTTTTCTGTCATTGCAGGACACTTGTATAAGATGGGATTAGATGAAATACTGTGATGTTATGTGCTAGAATTTGAACAAAACAACATCCTCGTTGAGGCTCATGGAGCAACTGCGGGTGTACATTATGCAGGAAAAGTAACAGCACAAAAGATTCTACGCGCTAGGTTGTCGTGGCCGACACTGCATAAGGATTAAAAGGAGTATTGTAGCATGCAATGCATGCCAAAGGACTAGTAGACCCTCATGGAGGGATGAGTTGCCACTAAATTCACATATATCATTACAGTGCTTTGAGAAGTGGGCGACTGATTTTGTGGGACCAATTCAACCTCCAGAAAGAAGATGGGTGCGTGGTACATCATCACTGTGACTAAGTATTTAACCAGATGGGTGGAGGCGTAGCCTGTGAAGGACTGTACGAGTGCAACATCAGCAAAATTCTTATTTGAGTATGTGCTGACAAGGTTTGGTTTTCCAAAAATTTTAATGAGCAATAATGGTACACATTTTCTTAATGAGACAATCAACGGGATGACGAAGGAATTTTAGGTTTATCATCAGAAGAGTGTGCCATATCTCCCACAGGCTAATGGAACGGTAGAAGAATTTAATAAGATACTAGAAAACACGTTGATGAATGTTTGCAATACACAAAGAAATGACTAGATGTGTGCGTACCCATGGTGTATCAGCTTACGGAACAACTTGTAAGAAGCTGACTGGACAAACGCCTTTCAGGTTGTTTATGGCATTGAAGTTGTGATGCCAATGGAATACATTGTACCTAGTGTATGCATAATGGCATTCATAGGAATGGTAGATTACGGAGCCATGGAAGAAAGGCTCTCATAGCTGGAAGAATTGGAAGAAGATAGGTTTCTAGATGGATTCCATCAGTAAGTTCAAAAGGAATGTGAAAAGGCATGGCACGATCGGCAGATCAAACTGCACACCGTCAAGGAAAATGATTTAGTGTTATTATATGACAACAAGTTTGATAAATTTCCATGAAATTTTTAGATGCATTGGCTGGGGTCCTATGTCATCAAGGAGATTACTGATGGTGGAGCAGTTAAGTTGGTAAAATTGAATGGAGAGCCATTCTTAGGAAGGGTGAATGGTAGACATTTGAACCCATACACCGGGAATCCTGATAGATGACTACATGGTGGAAGCACAATCTTAGTGCTCTAGGAAACTGAAAGGAGGCACAAGACTATAAGCTACACTACCTGGGTTGTAGAGCTGCAAGATTGAGGGACTGCGCGGAATGGAGGATTGTCACAGTATTAGCAAAAGCATGAGGGGAGCTGTGCTATTGAAGGAGAGACCACGTAGGGTATCCGGAAAGTGACCGTTATGGTCACTGTTCATGACTTGAAAGTGGGAAAATGGCTAAATGGAGTGGAGGGGTGGTAATTAAGTCAGAATTTAAGAGCAGGATCTTTGAAAACATGCCACCACTCTGGCATTTATGAACCAATTTTGGGGGGAACAGTTGGATTCAAATTCAAAATTTCCTATAAATTACAAATGGCCAACCAACAAAAAACACTTGGCATTTTGAGAATTGAGGTGTTGAGCTATCAGGCGCGCATGAACCTTGATTATTTCAAGGCTTTAGTAGTGAGTTCAATGTTTGAGAAATTGCCAAAGGAAACTCAGGAGCTTTTAACTGGCATCATGTCAGCACCTGTGGAGACTGCAAGTGTTGGAGAAGCAATGGCAGCTAAGGGAGTTTCCCCAGTGCTAGCAAGTGTAGAGGTTCCTATAGAAGTACCCAAATCACCAAGGTCATCGAGGCTGAGGCCTACATTGCCCAAGGAAGGTCCCAAGATGAAGAAGGATAAGTAGAAAGTAACACAGCTGGTGCGTGAGTCACCAAGGAAACACTAGAAGAAAGAAAAGGTTACTGCACAGGAGAAGGCCAAGGTAGTAGACCTGGAACCTAACGAGGACATAGAGGATGTCAGTGTGGCTGTAGAAGAGGTTGACATGGGGATAGAAGACATTGACATTGAGGGGACGAACCTTATCTCCAAGTTGCCACCATATATCCCTCCATGCCAAGGCAAGGTGAAGGTACCAAAAGACATCGACGAGAACAAAATCACATTGTTCACCCTGTTGCTGCCAGACAAAATCACATTTGAAGGACCGCGCTTGGGGCGTATCTCCTTTTTGAAGCTGGAGGACTGGGATTTAGTAGATATAGAGCACTTTCCCACTTGGTGACTGATACATTCATGCACAACGTCTTCTAAAAAGACTCTGGTGTGACCGTGTAGGAGCCAAGAAAGTGGATAAAAAGGGCGAAGAAGGCAAGATTTTTGAACCTACTATGGGTTCCGCATTACAAGCGCGTGACCATAACTTTGATAGTGATTAAGCAACTATTATGTTTGGTGCATGATGGGTGCATGTGGTTAGGAGATCTGATACCAATCACTAACATGTTGATCCACAAGATTACCTTAATCATGCACTCAGCTTTGAATCCGACCATGGAATTTGGCGGAAAGTTGGGTGAGCACGACCTCACCGAATGTATGAAGGACAAGTTCAAGCTTGCCAAGAAGCTACATGACTACACCATCTCCAGCATAACCGATCCTGCGATTAAAGTAGCCACTCATATTTTGGCAAGGAAGATTATGAGGAAGTGTTGCGCAGATGAAATGTCGGCACTAGTGGTTTCTTTAGCAGACCACTGCGCAGAGGGAATAAAATTTAATTGGGCACGCTACCTCTGCAATAAGTTCCTCGTGAACTGTAGAGAAGCACAAGATCAAAGCAAGACTTTCCACTACGCATGGGTACTGCTGTCGATTGTACTAGTTGCTTGGGACTTACTGGAGGACAACCAGTTTCCCCCGATTACACCAGAGATGCCAGAAGCGGCGAAGTTTGCTTCACTTTGGGCCACAAAGGACCCCCAAAGGATCAAGGACAACAAAATATTCTAGATTCTCATGGCATCAAGCATCTGAACAACAATAAAATGCAAGTCATGACTTTCCCCAACTATCTTTGAGCAGTTGTCCGAGTATGTAGAGTTCAAGGCGAGCTTCCATTATGTGTCCATCAGAGCACGGAAGGTCCCCGCATAGAAATGGTATGATCTTCCATACCTGGCAACGGATGATGCAATTGTCATAGTTCTGGAGAGTTGGCCAGTAGAGTGGTGCAAGGCCTCGGACTTATCAACTAGGATTAGTAAGTCTGTCGTGAAGTAGAAGATGGAAGAAGTCAGGTTAAAGATGGAGCAGTTGGCCAAAAAATGAAGGAAGGAAGTTGAGGACAAAGCCAAAGCAAAGTGTATGGCCAAAATGTACGTAGAAGTAGAGGAGGAAGATGATGACCATAACTCTGATAAGAGTCAGAAATCGCCTTCTCAACAGACAGATGAGGTGGAGGAGCGCTCAGAGCAGGGAGGAGCAGACACAAAGACTACTCCATTTCGGGTTAAGCGCACACGGGAGTAGGAGAAACTAGGGCCGTGGAAGAATTCCAAGGCCAGAAAATCGTCCCTGGACCCAATCACCTTGACATAGGGTGATTTGAATGATATTGGTGATACAGTGAGGGACACAACCACGGAACTGCTATAATAGTTCGAGCAGTAGCAGAAATAAGCTTTGGTCGCCATTCAAATAGGTTTGCGTGAGCTGCAAATCCAAGCGGCTCACGTGCAGACCACTGTAGGGCGAGGTAACATGACATCGAGAATTTTGGCAATGGGAACCTCAAACACAACAGATATGGTTTGTACAATGGATCCTTGGTCTGTTGCACTATCGAATGGAGCAATGACTATAGAAGCAAAGGATAACAGGGCCACTGTCAGCACCATCAAGCAAGTCGGGCTAAACTTGGTCATGCATCCAAATAAAACCCCTTCACACCTTGCTAGATGGTCTGATCTTAGAACTACGGGTTTGGTAACAATGCACTTTGAACGTTATTAGTGAGTAGAAGGTGAACAATGCACAGATGTTCACCTAAAAATCATCTGTGATTGATCTTCTTAAGAAGATCACAAAAAAGAATGAGTGCACAATAACTGTGGTGGTTGAGGCATGTTGGATTGTTCCAGTGCTAAACATCATTGAAGATGTGCTAGTTGACGCAATGATCTAGAAGCTTGTTGTAGGTGTGCATGAGGCATGAACAAAGATGGATAAGGTTCATTTTGAACTGAACCTTAAGATCACGGAACTTGAGTTGAGGGCCTAGCCTTCGACTCCACCAGAAGTCAGAGAGCAGTGTGCGACTGGTGTAAAATATGTCATTACAATTATTGACACCGCTGTGAAGGATTTCACTGCACTCTTCGAGCAAGTGCTTAAAGTAGTGACCAATCTGCAGGAAGATTCCAACCTGCAAAGACTAGAAACGAAGGCACGGGAGCTGTAGTAGAAGTACGATGAGGTCAAAGCGACAACGCACACCATCACTACCACATAGAGGTTGGAAAAGCCATAGGAAGAAAATACATTAAAGGAACAGGTGGATGCAGCTCGGCGCAAGGCGATAGTATTGAAAGCCATATTGGGGCCTTAGTTGGAGGAAGCCTATGTACTCACTGCATCCATTGAAGGGAAATTAGCCAGTCTACAGGTGACACAACAGAAAATCTAGGCAAATCACATAGAACCACTAACAAAGCAGCTGGTCGAGTAGGTTAAGAAGGTGGTAACGCAGTGTACCATCGAGGTTATAGTCGTACAGGTGGAGCTGGGAGATCTTCGTCGCAAGATATCCGCACCGGCCGAGTGACTCGGGGTGAGTCACCAGGTTTTTGTTGGGGGCCTATTGGGAATAGGTCACCTGGGGTCAATCTTGAGGCGAAAGGCCTAAGTTCTGTATAAAGAATGTAAAGTCTCCGCATTTTGTGGTCGTAGAGCGCGAAGATGTAAATAGTCAAAAAGAGTTTTCGCCCTTCGTTTAGATAGCTTGTGTCAGCTTGATGAGATCCGCCCTTGGTCTGCGGGCCATGGGAATGTATAAAAAGGGAGTCTTAGAAGAGTCTAAGGCAATTAGTGGTATAGTTCTAAGGAATTTTTGGGGTCTGTGAGAGCTAAGAGCGAAGAGTCTTAGCATAGGAAGAGGCTCTGTAGTTGAGTGCACAGAGGCCTAGGGTAGAAGTCCACAACTAATTGTGCAGACCCCTGCAACTGTGTGCGTAGGGAAGTTAGAGACTGTACTGAAGAGCTGAACCATCAATAAAGATAATTATTCTAGAGATACCTGTGTATGACTTATTTTACTTTTGTTGTAAATGTTTGTGGTTATGTTATGTTGAATACTGGATTTATGATTTAATGCTATGTTGATGAGCGAATCTATATGTTTTACTTTTTCATCTGAATGCAAGTAAGAATATATTTTTACGTGAAGATAACCATAATGCATATTGAAGTTAATCAATACTTAAGCTAATCTAGGCAGACACAAAAGTAAGGGTAATTACAAAGGTGTGTAAGTGTTTGAATTGACCATTTAGGCTTTGCGAAGGATGATCAGAGACTTTCACAAAGGTTTCAAAGATGAATAAGAGAAGTACATTGATAATCCCTAAAGGGCTTATAAGTCTATACGAAGGAACGGTTAGGGTAAAACCGACATCAAAACTATCTCATGGTGCGGAAACTTGGTTCTTGCATCCCCCCAATACTACTTTGGGTGAGACTTCAGTCTGCGCTCCATAGATTGATGCCGAAAGGGTCAGTAGCGTAGGGATTTTCTCAGCTAATCAATGTTAAACCTAGGTTAGGGCCCATCAAGCCAACATCTACGAAAAAATCTTGGAAATTCATTCTATTATCCATCAATTTGCAAAATCTATTGGTTTACTTCCTATCACATATAATCTCCCTCATCACCCCATAAATAAAGAAACAACTTGTACTGGTATATTGGTTACATCGGTGGAAGATTTTGTCTTTACTACTCTTGAAGAATTAGAGGAACCTTTAGAAGAAATAGTTCAGCAAGAGGTACTTCCACCTATTGATGAAGAGTATGAGGAAGATTTAGTTATTTCAGATGAAGAACAACTAAGAGATGATTTTGAGTATAACAAAGGCTTGAATGGTGAAGTAGAAGGCTCATCAGATTCAAAAAAGGAGGAAGAAAAGGAAGACAAAGACATGGTTGATCAAGACTTGTATTGGATGGCCCAAGGACCACTCACTCTTCTGGATAATCTTCATAGAATTCCTAAATATCCAAAAAAGTTGTTATCAAAGTTTGATCTTGACAAGAAGAATAAGATAGATGACCATATTGATGATTTCTACATGCATCTATGGATTCTAGAGGTATGATATGATGATGTTTCTTGGAGAATATTTCATTTCACTTTAGAAGGCAGAGCAGCAGCATGGTACCATAGTCTTCCTATCAATTCAATCCATGCTTAAATGGAGTTTAAAAAAATATTTTTGGTAAATTGTGTTGATGATAAAACTCTAACCATGTTGCTGAAAGAGATCAGTAATATCAAGATGGGGGAAAAGGAGAAAGTTAGAGATTTTAATCAAAGATTTAACCCTATATTTAACACGTTCCCCGCAAATATGTAGCCACATGATTATATAACTATAGATGACTACACAACTTCCTTATAAACTATCATTTATATTTTCATAAAAAGAGTTGCAAAGGAAAAATTAGCTTTAAACTTTGTAGAAGAAATTGTTGTATAGAAATACTTGCGTACTATTGGAGCCATCAATGATGATGAATATTCTAAAGACTCCAAGGAAGCTAATAAGAAGACCCAAGGCACTTCCAAGTCTAAGGAGAAAGACTCATTTGACACTAAAATCTTGACAAAGTATTTGAATGCACTCACCAACTAAGTATCAAAAGTTAAGAGGAGGTTAATCGAGGCATCAACCAACAACAAGCCTTTCAAGTCGTTTCTCTTGAAAAGGAATAATAACTCGCAATCGACTCAATTTTCTCAAAGTTCTAACACGATGTTCAACATCAAAAGTTTGGGCATGGACAATTTTTGTACTTTCCATCAAGAAAAACATTCAAAGGAAATATTCACACAATGGAATCATAATATGAAGACCATGATAACTAATTTTATAGACACCTTATTAGTGGAAGAACAATCTGAGTAGAATGAGGAAGAAAGTGAGTCAACAGCGGTCAATGAAAGTTCCAATTCTCAAAACTCAGTAAATATGTTTGTTGTTATATATAACATTGATAAGAAGAGTGTCAATAAACCATTAGTGAGTGAAGTTCCTCCTTAATAGTCAACTGGTCGTTATAATTTGATGAGAAAGGGACCTATTTCTAAGCAAGATCTAAAGAATCAACTATTATGAATAATTCTTCCACCTTCTAATTCAGCTTAGAATCTGCAAAGCAAGTTGGGAAGCACTCCATCTTCTAAAACAACTTCCACAAATAATAAGAAAAAGTCCACCACTTTTGAAGTTTCAAACAAAGCCACACCACCTGATTCATCAACACAACCTGTTCAAATTGAAAATATTGATGACAATATTATTGATGATATGAAAAGAGCTTGCACTAACATCTCACTCTTTGAGATCAAAAAGATAATGGGTCAATGAGAACTGATTCTCCAAGCACTCTCATCGCACTCATCAGTTAGTAAGTAAGTTTTTTCTTCTTAGGTAATGTCTAATAAGTCTCGCAATACAATTGAATTTGTAGTAAATGTTGTTAATTTGAATTCTAATGCTTCCTACCCCTCGTTTTTGTTAATATTTGAAATCTTTTATTATAATTTCCATAACTTTTTAGTTGATTCTGGTGCTTCTACAAATGTCATGCCATTTTCTGTCACTAAAAATATTAATTCTAAGTGGGATAAGACTAATTCATGAATCATACAGTTGGACAAATCATTTGTCCAGGCCATTGGTGAATTTAACAATGTTTTCAATCATTTATCATTAGAACATAGAGTTCACCATTTCATAAACATTGTGATTGTGGACATCTTTGAAGCCTTTTGATTACTCCTGTGTAGATATTGATCCAGGAAGCTCCAAGGATACTTCTAAATGAATGGACACATTTGTGGCTTCTATAAAAGGGCAGGAATAACTAGATTCGAGTAGAAAGTGAGCAATACATGAAACATATCATGAAACCACTTGAGGGACATAACAAGCCTATAAGATTTGGAAACATCATTTTTAGATATTTCTTTTTGGAAGTAGATCACAGGTGCTACCTTGCACAACCCTCACCCATCCCACTAGATACACAGTTGGAACTCCTTTCACAAAATCCAATTGGTGAAAATGACCTTTTTACAGTAGATATAAATAGTAGTAGTGTAGGACACAACTCTAGTTTTGCTAATATTTGGACTTTGTATTTTGATGGTTCTAATAAGCTGGATGTATATAGAGTTGGTTATATTCTAATAGACCCATGACAGAACAAACATATGATCTCTTGCCACTTGGAATTCGAGTGCACTAATAACGCTATTGAACTTGAAGCACTTATTCTTAGTTTGAAGAAAGCCATTGACCTCAAATTTCAAGTTCTCAAAGAAAGAGGTGACTTTGAAATCATCTTGATACAGGTATGAAATGTAATACACTATGTGTCACCTAATCTCAATATTTATCAACAAGAGGTATGGAATTTGATTTCGGAATTTCAAGCTTTTAATATTATTTTTGTTCCTCGAATTCATGATGCTACTACTGATACATTGGAAAATGTTGTTGCTTGCTTATCTACTTTAAAGGATGGATTTTCAATTGAGATTATTTATAGGTCATGTATTCCTAATAATATAACTAATTTTCATTTTTTCAATAGTGACCAACAGATATTGTATTTTCTGGCGAATATTGTTGTGTTCAAGGACACAATTATCATTGAAGATGATTATGAAAGAGAATTGCAAGTTAAGAACTAACAAGCAGAGTAAATCCCATGCTTAAGGGCATGGTATAACTAGAAAATTTGTACGACTTGAAGAATCAGTTCAAGGGGCCAGTCAATGCAAAGACCCATAGCTCTACGCTCTCACATGAATATGTAAATCTTGGGACAAAGGAAGATCCAAAGTTTTTGAATATTGGTACTTGTTGTATGCCTCAAGGGTTGTAAATTTTTATCTGCCATTTTAAACAATATTGAGATGTCTTCATGTTTTGGAAAATTTTGATATGTGAATGACCCAGCATGTGATTCCTATCAAGGAAGGGGCCAAGCCTTTTCAATAGAAACTAAGGAAATTTCATCCTACGCTTGAGCCCCTCTTTTAGAAAGAATAAGAAATATGTTGGATGCGTGGATCATATTTAAATTTCATCATTCAACATGGGTATCACATCAGGTACTTGTAAGACATAAATATGAGGAAATTTGCTCGTGTGTTGATTTTCACAATTTGAACCAAGCCTCAGACAAAGATAATTACCACATGTCTTTGATGGAACAAATTCTACAAAAAGTATCAAGGTCAGAAATGTTTTCGTTGTTGGATGGATTTTCCAGTTACAATGAGGTTCTGGTGGCATAACTTGATAGACATGAGACTACCCTTAGAAAAAAGTGGGGTACTTTTACTTTCAAGAGAATGCCCTTTGGGCTCATCAATGCAGGAGCTACCTTTCAATGTGTGATGGACATCGCCTTTCATGGATTAATTGTATAGAGCATGGTGGTTTACTTATATGACGTGACAATGTTTTTGAAGAAAATATCTAATCACCTGCCTCATCTAAATAAAATTTTCAAGCGATGTTGCAAATACAGGATATCACTAAATCCTAAGGAGAGCATTTTCACAGTGTTCGAGTCAAATATCTTAGGCCATATTATCATGAAATATGGTATCAAAGTAGACCCATAGTGGGTCAAAATAGACACTTAGATTCCCTTCCCATTGAGTAAAAATGCTATGCATTCCTTCTTAGGGAAAATCAATTTCCTTCACAAATTGATCTCATACTATGCCTCGATCGTAGAATCATTGCAAGAGATGATAAAGAAGGATGAAATATACAAATGGGATAAAAGGGAAAAGGATGCATTTTCACGTACTAAATAAGAAATTGTTGAAGCTCAAACATTATAAAGTCTAAATTTCGACAAATATTAAATGTTGTGCACATTCGCTTCTAACATTTCTCTCACAACCGTTCTTACACAAAAGGATGATCAAGGGAACAAGTTGCATATTTCATTCTTGAGCTTCGACTTGTAGGGACCAAAAATAAATTACCCCACCATCGATAAAAAAAACTTATGAATTTTATAAGGAGTGAAAACACTTTAGGCCTTATCTTCTAAAGAATCATGTCATCATCTTTGTGCCACACCCAACAGTCAGATTGATGTTTGTTCAACAAGAGCTAGGGGAAAGAAGAACAAACTGGATGATTAGTCTATGAGAGTATGATCTCAAGTTCAAACTAGTTCACACTATAAAAGGACATGGTTTATGCCAGCTAATAATAGAAGCATCAAGTATGCCAGAAGATGACTCCTCTAACTAGGAGAAGGAAATTGAAATGTATAATATTGAACTACCCTCATTGATGCAACCACTTCTTGGTACACATATGTGTGACAATATCTTGAGCATGGTACCTTTCCCTCACAGTTATCGATGAAACAAAAGAGGGCCACTAGAATGAAATCTCTATCATACCAATTGGTACATGGGGTGTTTTTTCGAAAGCACCATAATGGGGTCTTGCTCAGATGCCTAGAAGCACCTGACTTAGAAATGGTATTGTGTGATCTTCACGTTGGACCAACAATAGGACATTATGCAGGTGACACAATTACACACAAAGTTATGCGGGCTAGCTACTATTGGCCCACACTTTTCAATGATACTCATGCTTATGTCCGCAAGTGTCTAGTCTATAAGAAATGTGATGGTCATGGTAGAAAGCCAACTACCCCATTGCAACCCATTTTTATAGAAGAAACTTTCAAACAATGGGGCGTAGATGCTCTTGGTCATATATTTCCACACCCATCAAATAAACATTGTTAGATTCTCACTTCTACATATTATACTTCACACGGTGGACATAAGTAGTTCCTCTTAAGCAAGTGAATGATCAGGAAGTCATTAATTTCTTTAAACAAAATATCATCATTAGG
The DNA here is from genome assembly GCA_000404065.3 of Pinus taeda. Taxonomy (NCBI): domain Eukaryota; kingdom Viridiplantae; phylum Streptophyta; class Pinopsida; order Pinales; family Pinaceae; genus Pinus; species Pinus taeda. The sequence goes on from APFE030130162.1 coordinate 103,847, forward strand.
TTTGGCATTTCGACATCACTTTATTTTTATAATGAAAATTATTTCTCATCACTTAAACTTTATGATTTTGTATTACAAAATGGCATTGTATTGAAACATTCATCTAACTATTATACACAAGGTAAGGGTATTTTTGAGTCAACTAATAAAAACCTCATCTGTATTATCAAAATGACCATCTACTTTGAACAGAGTAACTAGCACATTGCTTTGGTGAATGCTCTATGATTTGGCCGTGTCACACCTAAACCCTCCCTCAAAACCTCTCCTTACTTTATGGTGTATGGAAAAGAATCCATCCTACCTCTAAAAATTTACCTGCTTACTCTTTAATTTTAGCAAGAATATTAGGGTAAGCCTTGTCTTTTGGTTTAGAGTAGGATAGATACTCTCTTGAATCTACAGGAAGAAAGGAGGAAAGCAAAAGACAAATTTTATCTTCATCAAAGTTGTATCAAGAGATGGTTTGACAAGAAGTCTGTAGGGAAGAATAAATTCAGTGTGGGAGTCCTGGTATTGAAGTGGGTTAAAGCCCATGAAGAGAAGGGGAAAAACACTAAGTTCCAATCCCTGTGGATTGGAACCTATCTAGTTCATGACAAACTTAGCCAACACACTTATCATCTTCAATCTTTGGATGGGAATATGAATTCACTTTCTGTCAATGGCCAAGTGATCCAGGTGGACGCTGGTGGCCACCCACCTAGCCCACTTGGACCCCTACAACTATCTCTTTCAGCTTTTTAGTTTCCTTAATTGTAGCACAATTTACTATTTTTGGCAGTTTTTCGGGTCCTAAACTTTAGGAGCCGTTTTGAGGCCCTAAACAACGTTTTTTTGGGAAACACCAGAGCAACATGTGTCATAGATCAATGTTGCTCACTCAGAAGTTGTATTCATCAGATAAATATTTTTAATGAAGTATTTTGTGCGTCAAATGGAGATCATATGCCAAAGTTATGACCCCGGGAAGTTGATGTACCAATTTACCCAAACAAGGCCCATAGTTTGGTGTTTCATCTCCTAGGGTTAGTTTTTTGGATGTTTAGGGTTTTCCATTGTTTCTCAACAATAAATAGGCATTTGAGCCTCATTGTAAGATAGTTCAGAGGCATGTAGCTGCCACATCTCTCCTTAGAGATAAGCTACCATCGCCCAAGCTAGTTTATTTCCATTTTTGTTTGTAAGCATATTTCAGTATTTTACATTAATGAAATGAAGTATTATTTCTACCGCATCTTTGTATTTATGGTTATATTTGTAATTTATTGCGTTCCTATCTAAATCTGGATCATTATTGATCCAGATTCAGACAGGAACACAAAAAAATTATATATATAACCATAAATATAGAGATGTAGCAGAAATAATACTTCATTTCATTAATGTAAAATGCTGAAATATGCATACAAACAAAAATGGAAATAAACCAACCGGGGTGATGGTAGCTTATCTCTTAGGAGAGGTGTGGCAGCTACATGCCTTTGAACTGTCTTACAATGAGGCTCAAAGGCCTATTTATTGTTGAGAAATAATGGAAAACCATAAACATCCAAAACCTAACCCTAGGAGATGAAACGCCAAACTATGGGCCCCATTTGGGTAAATTGGTACATCAACTTCTCAGGGTCGTAACTTTGGCATATGATCTTCGTTCGATGCACACAATACCTCGTTAGAAATATCTATCCGAGGACTACACCTTTTGAGTTAGCAACATTGGTCGACGACCTAGGTTGCTTATTGAATTGAGGCTTCTATGATCCATAACATTTATAAGAAGAGAATCACATGTAGAAAACCTTTGTCGATGTGTTTCGAACCAATTAGTGTGGTTCATCATCAGGACAAGTTGAGGAGTCAGATCATAGCTACAAAATAAATAGGGAGAGAAGATCTTCGAAATGGCTAGGTTGACCATCAACGGTTATATAATGGCTAGATTTAATAAGTCAAAGGTAATAACTTCTAATAATATAATAATATTCTAATTTTAGTGAATTAACATTATATTATATTATATATTAGAATGTTATATTCATTTAATTAAAATATTTTCCTTAGGTTATTAAATTAAATTATTTAATTCCTTTTTTTTAATCATATAGATACATGAAGGGGTTTTTATTTTTATTCTTATATTAGAATGTTATGATATTAAGTTTATTTAAATATTGAATTACTTAATTCTAATTTAATGTATCAATCAAATGAATTGCATGGGATAAGTAAAAGGGGGGGTTTTGTATATCAGAATGTTATTTTATTCTTTGTTAATTTATTTAATCATTTAAACCACTAGGGATAAGTAGAGGGTTTTTAATAATAATGATTTAATGGGATTAATAAATTATTATTATTTTATATTTTTTATTCACAAGTCAAGGAAGAGCTTAATAACTAAAAAAAAAAAAAACAAGAAAATTTTGATAAGGAAATAGTAATAAAAATTAGAACGAGCGACAGATTTTAAATACAAGAAGGACAAGAACAGGACAATTAGTAAAAAACTTAAACCAAAGGAGAAACCTTAGGAGGATGGAAAGGGCAGCACCAGGAAAAAAGGGGGAAACCTCAAAAACTAAAAAAGTGGGGGGGAGGGGGAAAGGAAGGTAAGACTAAGAAGAAAGGGTAGGGATCCAGCAACTACTGATCTTCCAACCGTCATCTCTATTGAGATTGTTAGGCCTTTTTCCAATTTCAATCGCCTCCCTGAATTTACGGTGATGGAACTGCTCAACCTTGGTAATAACCTTGGCCTTTTCAATACAGACATGATGCTTGGTCTTTTCTGCATGCTCCGCTAACACTGAAGACTTGGTTCTCCCATGTCTTAGGTCGGCTGCATGTTCACTGACCTAGGTTGCTCTCCATTTTCCCAAAAAATGTTGTTTAAGACCTCAAAACAGCTTTGGAAGTTCAAGACCCAAAAAACTTCCAAAAATAGTAAATTGTGCTACAATTAAGGAAACTGAAAAACTGAAAGAGATAGTCATAGGGGTCCAAGTGGACTAGGTGGGTGGCTACCAACATCCACATGGATCACCAAGATCTTAAACAATATTTTTCCATATTTTTCTAGGGTTGTGACACTACCCTTTGTACATATTCCTTTTCGTGTCTACATTTTGTTTATTTTTTTTTGTCACATTGAGTATTTTTTGTTATTCGTATTCTTTTGTGAATTAATCCTCGTGTGAAAGTGTTTGGTTTGGTTCCAATGTATGCGAAGGAATTGAAAAGGGCCTTGTGACAATGCAACATTTGGATAATATTAAGTCCTTCTTCTTTGTCTTGGTTCATATCTTTTGTTTGATTATTTTTTGAAGGAAAATATGATCCATACGTAAGGAAAGCCTTATGTAGATCCATGATACCCATGTCTATTTTAGGAAACTCATTTCTAAGATCAGTTCTTTTGATTCAACATTTTTCACATTGATCCAATTTAGTAGAGAAGGATATGGGTAAAATCTATAATGAGTATCAGAGGAATATATATATATATATATATATATATCATTCTCTAAAGCAGCAACCTCTTCTACTCTCAATAAGTCAAGATCCCTCTTCCACCCCATGCAATAATAAATTCTGAAGCACAATCCTATAAATAAAATAAATAAAGGTTGAAAGAAGAGAGGTGAAGCAAGCAACTTCATTGGGGTACTATTCAGGCATGCTAGAAACAAAGCAATTCTTGTGGTCCTGTAGTGACTCCGTCAAGGTCTACTGACAACATGGCAACATAGGATTTGAAAACTAAGGCTCTAATCATTAAGCTCACAAACGTATTACCCTTATGAATTAAAACAATTGTGATTTAACTATTTTGCAAATGTGTTTGATTGAGAGAGGAATGAAGGGGACTATATCTATAACTAGGTGAAGTGGGGAAGCCAAATTAATGTACACGATGAATCAATCCTTCCTATGGAACTAGACCTTACATGAAGATTGGACCAGGGTAGAGAAGTAGGAGTTCTTCTAGTGTGTCACCAAGTGTTGTTGCTGCTACAACACCCTCCCAAATTTTGGCCTACATCTAAATTTTGGAGCCTAATTTGACCTTGTAATCTATTTCTTCTAGTAGTAGGGGTCATCCAATGCATATTCTCTAAGTTTTCTAATCCCTTTCTAAAGAAAACTAAATTTTGTATTTTAGCATGGGAATTATCGCACATTGCAAAACTGGAGTTACGACTCATTTCAAGGGGTAAATTTGGTGTTGATGAGTCCTATTTATCATATAGACATGTATTAGATTCATTGCTAAATTTTCATGCACTATCACACTAGTGTTGTCACTGTCGTCACAAAGCACATCCTCAGTGTCACACTTGGAGGGGGTTGTTGTGTTGTTGTCGCATTGAAGGGATCATGGTGTTATTGTGTTCCGAGTGTTCAATGTTGTGAAATAAATCATTCAGAGTGTGTGTGATCATTCATAAGTCTAATCATAGTTTTACTTTTACCTCATTGATCCCACACATAGTCAAATTCTGGAAAGCTTCCTACCCAATCAACTTGACCTCACTCAACCTCTTGTAACTATGCATTATGCAGCGGCAAGTATCAAGATGATCCCTTGCCTCCTGGAGTTGTGGAATGTGTAATTCTTTCCTCCAAAGACCATGCATTATGCAGTCTCAGTGCTCAACCCTAGCCCCTTGACCTCCACAACTACGCAGTTTTACCTCCCAGCCATCCTCCTTCTGTGCATTACATAGTGACAAGCATCAAGTTGTCTCCCCACCTCCTTGAGATACACAATTGCGTAATTTGTTGACCTCTCTCTCTCTTGCACTACACATTGGGAAATCTTAGGGCTCAAGACTACCTCACTAAACTCATCAACTATGCAGTCTTCATGCCAACACCTCCAAAATTGTGCATTATGCATTCTCAAGCTTCAACCCATCACTCCTGGCCCCTAGAACTACACACTACACAATTTGTAAGTCTACCTCTCAGACCAGCACCCAGTTCTAGCTCAATCAACATCTTCGTGAAGCAAGATAGACTAGGATATTTACAAACTTATGTTGTCTTGTCATCAATGAATTTTATTTGCAGGTACTATACTTTTTCATGACAAGATGATGATTGAGTAGAAGAAGAATGAGTTCATGCTAGAAGACACTTATGAAGTAGGGAATAAAAGTTTATCATTAAGGAGATGAAGGGACATTGGATTGCGGCAGAAGTTGGAAGATCAAGATCACAATGGAGACTCTCTATCTTCAAGCCTTATGGAGGAGGAAGAGTAAAAGCATGTACCATTTCTCAAGAAGACAAAAAAACAACAAATTGAAGAGTGGCTTGACATTGCCACATCATCATCCATTTCATTTCATCAGTGTCAGGTCATGTCTTGTCAAGGAATCACTTCAAGGTGTCAAATGAGTCATCATGTGCCACATCATTTGTGGATGTAATTATGTAATTTTCAATATTATGAGAAATGTAATGTAAAGTGGAATTCAAAGAGTCACATGGAAATTCAAAAACTTAGTTGGAAACTCAAGAGTCACGAGGGAAGTCCAAGGGTCACAAGAGAGGTCAAAATCCATCTCGTTTGTTATATATACACAGTCATAATTCGAGAAAAGAACTTTTCACCTTGGCTTCTCTAGCTAGGCATTAGAGAGGAATATAGTTCTTTTGGTGAGTAGGTTGTAGCTCTAACACTCTACCATTGGAGCTAGTGATGTTCATTGTATCTATGTATCTTGGAACTTTCACTTAATATTTGAATCTCATTGAGCTTAGACACTTTCATACGTATATCATAAACATTGTAAGATTATTCTTTGACTGTTTGTGGTGTACGATGTTATAATTTTGTTTCTAAAGAAATTGAACTATTTCGATGGCTTTGGTGCATATATTATTAAATGTGTGTTGTGTTAGAGTCCTATAGTGATAGGATTCATAATTTTCAATTGGCTGAGGTTAAGTCTTGTAATATTATACATACCTTTGCTTTCTAAAAAATGTTTTCTATATCAAAATTAAAAATTGTAAAGAGGGTATGTCCTAAAAGAAATATCAAAGGACAAAAAGAATAAGAAAATATCAAAAAATGAAAAAATATGAACCCCAAACAAAAATAGATCATGAAAGTGTGCAAGTCCAAGTGCCACTACTTTTTACTATTACTATCCAAATAATGGTTGTGTGCAGCCTGTTATTAATGCTACAACCCATGATAGTCAAGTTGTTTAACCTTGTCTACTTCATGCTTTGAATTTCATGTTTATAGTTAGAGAATAAAGACCTTGCCAAACAGTTTAATCTTGGAAGATGAATAGATAGGTAGAGAAATAAAAGGAGATCATCAGTTTAATTTGAGCCCTTGGAAGATATAAGGTTAGAAGTAGATAGTTTGTTTCATAAAAGAAAAAGGAAAGAAAAGGGTTTGCTAACTTAAGTGCACCCACCAAAGTGAAGAAAAAATGTTAGGCTAGGTAAAAGGGTAAGTAAAAGAAAGGTTGCAGAAATACAAGCTATTTGAAGGCATAAGCACTATTGTCATGCTTAATTATGTGTTTCAGTGTGCAGGAGCATTTATCAAAGTAAAAAGATGCTCATAATCTGATTTTCCTAACTTCCCCTTCATTACATTTTACCCCCCACTATATACTTACTAATTTCCCTTTTACCCTTAATGCCTTATGAAAACACCTTTTTCCCTTGATTTTCACTCCTACCCCTTGGTTTTACACATTCCCTAACCAATTTACCTTCAAAATTCATCCCCCTATCTAAAAATCCCTTTCCCCTAGTGTGAAACCCCTTTCCCCCTGGGAAAATCAATTTTCCCCTTGATTAATTACCCAAAAACCCCAAAACGCCCATAAAAACCCTTTATCCTAAGTTTAAATTCCCCCCCCCCCCCCCCGCCCCCCCCCTGCATTATTAATTCCGCTATGATATCATTATCCTTATAAAACCTTCGCCCACTTTATAAACATACATATTGGTTAAACACATAGTTAATAATTCGTTAATTACCCATTAATCATTAAGTATGATTAACTCATGGGCCCCGCTAACTTCCACCCCAATGATCTAGTTGTGTAACTATGCCACATGATAACCATTGGTTCGTCCACCCCTAGATCTAATGGCCCTCACCCATATCGTGCCTGCTCACTGCCTGACCTTTACCGTCCCGAGAGCATACGATACGGGTGGTATTGCCTGGGCCCCCGTGGGTTATGTGGCAGCACCGCGTTAAGTCGCGTGCTATTGGGAAAATATCGCCTAACCCTCATAAGTGGTGTGATACCCCCCAATACCACCTCCCCACCATAAAACAAAACTACCATTGTTTATTCAATTTCCTCACCAATTATAACCACTCCTGGTTAAAAGCCCACAGACCCCATTTTCACCCTTTCTCGCTTGTTTTACATTCTGAAAGCTTCCAAGCACACCTGCACTATTAGAGCTTCTACAACCAATTTCCGACTATTGGATACCTTCTGAAATTCCACCACAACACACCTGAAGCCGCAGAACCCTCTGCAAACCACCATTTAAAAACCAGTTCGCAGCCTCAACCATAAATTCTAGGTATTTAAGTAAAGAACCAAAACGACCCTCTCATTTAAAACATATTGTAAATTCATGAAATAATTGACTAAATATAATTGAATTCCCTTTAAATTGAGAGTATTCCCCCTCCTAAAATACCAAAACCCCTACCTACAAACTGCCATTACCCTATCCCTATGCCAGAATTGTCAAAACTTCATTTCCACTAGCTATATAAGCCTAATTTCCATAGTTTATTACAAAAATGGCTACCCAAACCTCTCTATATGTCAGACCAGTGACAACCCCTCATTTAGACATTGACCACCTGGCCCTGGCAGACATGGATTTCCAAATTAAGGACACAACCACTCCAAGCCACCTTCTGAAAATCCATTGTTGGAGTAAAGATAGGATCCTAAACCATGCAAATGATATACACCTTTGGGAATCCAATTTTCCCAAGTATACATTTCCAAAAGTTCAGCCATTCCCAGACATTGTACATTTCTGCCATGCTTTTTATAGCCCTAGCCAAAGGGCTATAATTGCCCCAAACCAGGAATTATTATTCACCATTACTGCTGAGTCTATCAACCAAATGCTTCAAATCCAGCCCAGCCCTAATTTGACTCCTTTGTCCATTGGAAGCCTATTGGACCTATGCATGACACGAGACCCAACCAAAATCAAATAGATTTTCAAAAATTTCATCATTGAAGAGCACCATACCCCCAAGGACACTCCACCATATGCTGCCACCATTTTTTCAGAGACTGGAAGGCACATAGTCACCATGCTCTCATGCATCCTAGGATACACATCAGATGAGCATGTGGATGAGATAGTCATGGACTTTATGTCCATTTTCACTCCAGGAAAGCCTCCTGCTATTATATTTGATTATGCTTAGTTAATTTTAGATAGAATGCATGAACAATTTGCTAGACTGCCCACTGAAAGAGTTTTCAAATAATCTTCAGTGTTGTTTTACATGTTTTTATATTATCAGACAAACAAATTCCCAATGAAGATCTAGAAATTAGACACCAGGGGAAAGGAAAGATCAGTTATCTACTGAACACCCTTGGTCCAGAATTTTTCCACAGCCTTCACCTATGAAGACTTCATAAACTGCTTTGTTTATCCAGTCATGAACCTGCTAACTTCTAACACTCTGCCTAGAATCAACCTAGAAATCAAAAGAGTACTACAACTGACCAATAACAACAAGGTGGGAGACTGGTACCTCTACCAGAACCACACTAAGATCAAGATTTATGGTTGTGAGCTATCCCCCTACAAATTTCCCAAATACCTCCCTATGAGGATATTTGCCCTCGAATACTTTAAACAAATCATAAATTCACATGAGGTCAACTTCCTAGCTGCTAGGAAGAAGACACAATTTAAGATGAAAAACCAAATGGGCCCATTCATCTGCAACACTAGAGAGGCTAGACCTGAGGCCGATAATATATTTAAACAAATGAAATTTAGGAATAGTTTCATTTAGAATTATGACCCTCATGGGGTTATAAACAAGCTCAAAAAAAAGGTTAAGCTAGGACCTTTCATCCACTACCCAAGACCTAACATTGAAAAATTTGCTAACCAGTCAGATTGGGTGGAGAATACATTGATTGACATGGACAACACAGTTGTGGATGCTGAGAACACCCTCATTTATTTATAGAAGCAATTTGACCATAGCTCTTTCCTGCATGTTTCAGAGTTGGGAAAGCTAATGAACATTCGTCCTATCATACATACCCCTATCAATGAGGAGAATAATCCCAAAAGAAATAGGGAAGAGGCATCAGGTTCTACCATGGAGACCACTGATGAGTTGTTCAAGCTAAACAAAAGGCCCAAGTTGAATCCCGTGTCTGAACATAAGGAGAAAATTGCATCAGAAGAAATGATCGACACTGAGGCAATGAGGCAGAGAAGTAAACAAACAACAAAAACAGCTGCATCAGTGGAAACATAATAGCTCCAACACACAAATGATACAAAGACAACAGAGTGTGGAGGTTTCTTCCTTTGTCAGGCCAAATTACAAGGAAAAGATATCAAAGAAATATTTAAGGAAATAAAGATGAGGAATGAAATGCTAAAGGCAGATACATATGCAAAATACCTAAAGATGACACCACCAAACCATAATAGATTGATGTCAGCCTTTGACATCAAAGAGGGAAAAATGCAGGTGTCATTCTTATAGCCCATTGTACAACAACCAAAAACCTCAGCAGATTACAGGAAGACCAATTTTGAGGTTTTGGTCAGGGATGTTCATCCCATTGATCAAATAGAGTTCCATAAGAAGGCTAGAGAGATTATTTACTCCACCCTCACAGAAAAGGCCATGACTACTTTCAAACTGAAAGATTCATTAGAGAATGTCACAACCCAATACAAACTAGAGAAAGCCTCCTCCAGCACCAAAGACACAAGGATAAAATCATTAGAAGACTTGGTCATTGAACTTGGCCATGATCCAAAGGATATCAAGGTAGTTGAACAACTAATCAAGAAGAAGAATGAGGATATAACAGCCCTCAAGAAACAACACAAGCTTCCTTAGTTACAGCATCCACAAACAAAGGAAGTCTTGGAAAGCTAGACCAATCATGAGAAGATGATGGACTTGGTGCTACAATTGAATGACCAGTTGAAGGAGATGGAAAAAGAACTAGATAGCTTGATTCAGCTCAAACAAGCTAGTCTTGATGGTTCTCCTCCAACTGTCATTCCAAAAATGACCACAACTGTACCTTCCACTTTGGCAGCAGCATTAGCTCCACTGGACCAATGGCCACTGGACTACTAGCATCAACACCAACTACATCAGCAACAGTATCAACAACAACAGGTACCACAGGTGATGAGGCAAACAAGTTGGTCAAAGAAATGGAAGAAATGTCCATTCAGACCACTGAGATGAACAGACTGAAAGAGAAAGTCACTAGCTTGGAGAGATTGTAGACTAGCCCAAATAATGCACAAATAAGAACAACAAAAGGCTACAAGGATGAATGAAAGAGTAAAGAGCCTTGAGAAAGAATTAACATTGAGTGAGCCTTTAGGAAAGGTTAAGGAGTTACTATGGGCCAATATCATTGACTCTGTCAATGATATTTGGCCATCCATCCAGGTTATTTTTGAGCAAATAGATTTAATAAAGCAGGCTACAAAAGCCATTCAAAAGGTAAAAGAAGAACTTGGAGAGATGCCAAAGGAAGTTGTAAGAATCATTCAATTCCTCAACTCCAAGAATAAATATGAGCTACAAGAACTTGACATACCTGATAGAACAGGTACAATTTTGGAAGTCAAGAGGGTCCTTGCTAAGAGGATTTTAATATTAAGTCAAACCATGCAACTAGTTGTTGACAAGTTCATGGTCAAGTTTTAACTTTTGAGAGAAAAGGGATTACCTAATCCCTTGGTTATAAATGATAAGTTAATGACACAGGAAGATTACAATAAGAAGATCAGGGAAGTGGCCAGAGAGAAGGTAAACACTTCATCAATGAGTGGCATACCAACAGGCAGAGTGTTGTATCAAACTTTTGAAAATTTGTTTTACCTCCAACATGAGGTAAAACACCTTTTTATCAATAATCCTACTTTTTCCAAATATACAGAGGCAGATGAGATATACAGAAAAATGATCAATATCCAATTACTAGATGAAGAAATATGGTAGAAACTTTATGATTTATTATAGTAAAAACACAGTAAAAATATGAGTGTATAGTGAAAAGTAAAAGAGTATGGTAAAATGATGATGACAGGTCAGTAGAGTCAAAGTGTATCAGGTAAACGAGTATCAGATGAAAGGTTAAAGTAAATTAGAACATCTAGTGTGAAAGCCAAACAACCTAGCAGCATAAAGGGCTAAAAATCAAAGGATATAGCCAGCAGAACCAAAATAATAGGGACAACATGAAACATTTCAATAATCGTCTCTATCTTCTTGCATGAAGATATTTTCCTTTTCCTAGATTTATTCTCAAAGTAGTTTGAGATATTTTGTATAAATACTTCACCATTTGAAGTATTTAGGGTGGATTGCTATACAGTAAAGTTATTTTGATCTTGAACCTAAGGGTGATTGTACCATTTTCAAGTCATCAAACTGGAGCAAAGTAATAAAAGCATTGAACTGCAGGATTCATGAGATGAGCTATTTGCAGTGAAGTATCTTCTTTATGTGATTTTGTCACCTTTCTTATGTTTTCACAAAATTAATTGTTTTCTAAATTTGAATGTATTAACTGGAAATATCACTCATAATTTGTTTAAGTACACTCTGTTTTGCATAGTTAGTCATTTACATGTTTTCCTCTAATACCCGGATTTGAGAATCCTTAATTTCTCTCCCATCCCGGTTGACCTCTTTCATTCATTCCATAATCTGGCGTAAGGAACCCTTAGTTGCCCCCTGGATTCGATTAGAAGCCACTTCACCATCCAGCCCTTGAGATCTACAAAAAATCATGTATCTTTCCCTGCAGACACTGTCTTTTAGAACCTTGATCCTGTCTTGTTTATCTTACTTTGACTCCATAGCCCAATGGAAAAGGCAAACCTCTTTTCACCTAAGTAAGTGATCCCACCACCCAAATTCAAAACAAAACCCAAGTGCAACCATAACTATCCTAAAATTTATTAACTAAAACAAAGTAAAATTATAAAGAGAGAGCCCTCTCTGAGCATCAGGAAGGCTAGGTCATGATCTCCAAAAGTGGTTTGTGGTTACCTCTATTATTTCCTTCTTTAAACTTTCAAGGGAATTTTGGAGTGATAACATGTTGTAATTGTTTTAACAATTGGTTCTTCTATGTGAACTATTTTTCTAGTTGTTTAATGATTCTTTCATATATATGTTTGTGTGCCTTTATTAAATTAGTACTACTACTCTTCTATTAAAGACTCACTTTCTTTTCCCTTTCACTGGAAGAACATTGATACATCTTAGATTTGAACATTTCACAAGGCATACTCACTTTCTCATTCAAAAATACATGTGCATTGTGCTAACCATTTAAGCCAAGGGAAATATTAAATAATAATGGTAGTTGGGCATTAATTCTGAAAGGGCTTCTATCCCAAACGATGTGAAGTCTAATTGGGACTTTTCATCGGGAAGACCCCTTTGCATGTTGGTAGATTCCAACGCCGTCAATAGTATAACATGTTCCTCAATGCCTTTTAATCCAACCTATGGTCTCTCATGGATTCTGAATTTACCAAATCGACTTTATTTCATCCCTAATCAGATGGACAAATAGAAGTAGTTAGCAAGATGATTGTACATATCTTGCACATGTAAAACTCTAAGCATCCATGTACATGGGATGAAATCCTTCCTTATGTTCAACATATCTATAATATATCTCTTCATATCTCTATTGGCCAAAGTAGTTTTCGGGAGTGCTTGGGTTCCAACCATTGGCCCTAATTGATGTAGTTATGTCCTTTTCATATTCATTGATAGAGTCGTCCCATGGTTAGGTTGAGGTAGATAGAGTAGCCAAAATTTTTTAATGGATTAAACATCTCCAACAATATTTCCGCGATAACCTACAAAAAGCTTATGCCAAGTACAAGTAGCAATATGAATAACATAGGGTTCCATATAAGTTTTAGGTTGGTGATAAGTTGTGTTTAAATTTATATAAAGAGTTCCTCACAAACCCCCTTAGGAAGCTCATACCACTCTAATATGGGCCTTACACAATCATAAATGTTGTGGGTGGAATTTCTCTTGAATTAAGCATTTTTCATTTCCTTGGCTTGCACCCAGTATTTAATGTTGAGATGCTTTGACCATATTATCAACCTCTTTGGACACTTAAAGGGAAATCAAGAAATTAACACCCATAGAACTCAATCCTGATTTCTTTGAATAGAATACAGTGGATCAAATCATGGACACCAAGACAAAGGATACGTATCAACAACACATAAAATTCTACCAGGTTGTTAATGTAGCGCAACTTCTTCACTAAGGAAAGTGGCTCACCAAAAGCTAAATTCAAAAGAAGTTTCCCCATCTAATGTGGGGACTTGATGCAATGAGGAAAATTTCTTCCTAAGGATGGAGGAATGATATATATGGATATCAGTGGCTACCCACATCTTCCACTGTCTCAATAATTCTTTATCTTCTTCATGATATTTCTATGATTTTTGGGTCCCAGACTTTTGGGGTTATTTTAAAGCCCTAAACAATGTATTTTGGAAATTTGGGGGCCTATTAGTTGCAATTTCATTCCCTAGCCCCAACCAAATGTTTTATTACTCATATATTTCTTTCCAACAAGCTATTGTTCACCTCAAATTGATATTGTATGTAAACATTGTGCCCCTAGAAAGTTGATGTATAAACTAACCACCTCAAGCCCCATACATTTTTTGATATTTTATATTTTATGGCTATGTTTTTTGACCTCTAGGGTTCTCTCTTTATGTTAAATAGAAATTATTTTGGCATCTTGTAATACCTTTTGTGAATGTGTGTAGTTTTTATCTCTTTATTTAGAGATAACTACTACCATTCTAGCGAGTTTGTGTTATCTGCTTTTGTCTTATTTTATTTATTAATAGAATTTGTGTTTTCACCATATTACTATAATTTCTACTATATTTCTTTCTATGTGTTCCATTTACTTTCCTACATTTCATTTCATTCCATGTACAACCTAGATCATTCTATCTATCCACCCCTCCTTTCACATTGACATTGACATTCAGTTGTTGAGAAGGTATGTTTGTCTAATTGTACTCAATTCAAGAAAAGGAATATAAGTGAATTTGAATTATTCTTTCATCAACTTAGTCTATTTGAATGTTATTTCATTCTCCCTTCTATTTTTTTGATGCAAATTACTAATATAGTATTTTGTCATAACTTGATGTTATGCTTGTTCTTAAAATCCTACATGAAATGAGTAGGTATGCTAGCTTAATTGCACTCAAGCCAAGCGAAGGAATATAAGTGAATTTGAATTAGTATTTCATGTACTTAGTCTATTTGAATGTTATTTCATTATCCATTTGAATTTTTCATGCAAATTACTAATGTATTATCTTGTCATAACTCGATGAGTTATGCTTGTGCTTAAAATCCTACATGAAGTTCACAATTTAGTGTTTGGGGACATAATGTTTATGTTAAAATTGTAGAAATATTCTACTACAGAGAAAAATTAAAGGATGAATGGATGTTGTTATGTGTGTTTCTATGTTGGTTGGAAGCCAATAAAAGTTTGTAACTTGATGAAAGGGTGAGAAATGTTGATTTTGTGAATAATTATTGGTGAGATCAGCTTTGATGGAAGTTAATAAAAAATTCTTGATAAAATGTATGATATAGGAATCAAGATAAGAAGAATTCAATTTTTATATTTATTTATTATTCAATCTAGGGTAGTTAGATATTATACTACTAAAAGATGAGTGACAAGGTCAAACTTGATAATCCCCATTTAGTATCCATCATATCTATAAAAGGAGGTCAATTGTATTTTTCATATGCTCTTAAAATTTGATTGATCCAAGTATTAGTATTTCAAATAATATCCTATCAATTAATGTTATAGTTTGTATTCCTACCTTTGACAACAAACACAAGCAAAAGCATTTAGTCTCCTTTATATCTAGTTTGTGTAGTAAATATAGATGCATGGAATTCCTTAAGAAAAAAATATTAAATGCTTATTTAGCCCAAGAAAGAATTTAATTATTTAAAAAAAAAAACAAAACAAAACAAAAAAACAAAAAAACAAAAAACAAAAACAAAACAAAGACTAATGGAAATACACATGGCTCCTCATGAAATTAATGGAGGGAAGACTTCCTCATAAATTTGAAAAATCAAATTTCAAATATTTTTTTTTTTGTCAAATAGTAGCTATAGGTAATCTAAGCTCTAATCACTTAGGTGGAATACGTGAATATGAAAATCTCCAAACCATCAATCGTTATTGTCCTATAGTAGGATCGTAAGGTTGACCCTTCCTTATTTTGTAGGCTCATTGGATGGAAATCAAGCTACAAAATTTTCCACTTAATTTAAGGATAAATTTGACTTGTTGAAGTAAAAGGTCACCTTTAGGGTATGGATATCCAAGGGTAGGAAAATGCTTAGCACATGTGGTTCAAAGATGTAGTTGTCTTTGGATTTAACTTATTAAGGAGGAACTTCTACCAAGTTTTGATGCCATCATTAATTGGCACACATTACTCTTCATGAGAGCTTTTATCATCCTAGCTATAATGAAGACCTATGCTCAAGTGGATTAAATTTGGTAGTTTCAAGGTAGAATATACAATAACACGTTTAATTATTCTACATGCTCTAGGTACAACTCTCGATTTCTAACCCTAAACAATATTACAGTTTTCACAAGACCACATCTCATAATAATGTTGCCTATTATACCCTTCAACACTAATTCTATATTAAGGAATTATTTTTTGAACCACAGTCCACTCCTTTACTC
The DNA here is from genome assembly GCA_000404065.3 of Pinus taeda. Classification (NCBI taxonomy): domain Eukaryota; kingdom Viridiplantae; phylum Streptophyta; class Pinopsida; order Pinales; family Pinaceae; genus Pinus; species Pinus taeda. The sequence goes on from APFE030130162.1 coordinate 119,908, forward strand.
CTAATAAACTGATCAACATTAACATACCTATTGAACCAAATCCTTAACTCATGCTCTTCAATTGCACTTAGACACCGCCAGATTATGAGTTATTATATACTTATAACAAACAAATCAATAATTGTATGGCTAATTTGACTTTAAGAATTTGGTATCTATTTCCTTAGTCAAAATGATGACTCTTCCAATCACTCCTCACCTTCACACTTATCATTTGGGATGAGTGAATGACAGAGGTTAATCCTTATTTGTTTCTGAAAAATGTGAAGTTTCTTTTGTTATTTACGAGTTTTCCAAGAGACCATTCTATGTGATGTAACCCATGAATTATATGGAATTGTTATAAATAAAACTATATCAATTTGATTTCTTCACCTTGGATGGCTCTCACATGATCCCTTACATTCACACTAAAAGAAATCAAAAGTATTATCTTTATATCTTAGACACTCCCATTATAGTCCTTCTCTATGGTAGTGCCATTGTCTTATAGATTGCACTTCGTAAATGTATACACCTTAAAATCATACTTAACTTACCAAAATATTGCACAAACATACTCTTTTAATCCTCTTTTCATATCTTATTAGGATTCTTTTGCTAAGCTTGATTGGTGAAAGGTTCCCCCACACTAATGTTCTTCGAACATGCATATTTAACAACCATTCCTTATGCATCTACTAACTAGCAATGAATTGTCCTATACTTCAGATAGCAAAAACATTATTGATCTTTTGTCACTCCCTTTTTATCATTTTTCATTTCGACCTTTATTATCATTTGTGTCCTTCTTCCTTCTAGAGACTTCACCATTACAAATGTGCATGTCATTTCCACATTTTTAATGATAGGTTAGGTTACATTTATCATGATCTACAAATTTAGTGTTTGGTTTAATTAGAAATTAAATGCACAACTAAGGGATGAACTCTAAAATGGGCAAATAATTTACAAATCCAATGTTCAGTTTAATAAAAAATTAAATGGATAGCTAAGGGATAAGAAAGCTCCAAAATTGGGGAGAATGAAGTTAAATTATATATATGAAACAAGTCTTCAACCAAAGACAAGCTAAAAAGATAGCAAGGAGTTGGCCCTACATCATGTCTATTAGCATGCCTTGAAGCCTTGGGTGCAAATTATATGCATGTTGCCTCATTTGTTGAATTTGAAAATGGTAAAGTTTGGGCTTTCTTACATACTTTAAAATTATCTCTCCCCACACATAATATTCAGGTAAACTATGATGTATTAGGATTTTAAAGTTTTGGATGATGGCATGAGGAGGTTTGAGACGGTTGCAAAACTTGGACCAACTATGACATTTAAGTGCACTGAACTTGTGCTGTTATCATGTGCCAACCTAACATTATCGTGGTGGTCTAGGTTACTGTGTGAAAGAAATGATATGCTTCCCACAATTATTTTTGAAGTGGACCTTGTTATAGATTTTGAAATTTTGAGGTCAATCTTGTTACAATATCATAGAAATTTAGGTAAATCCTTTTAAGAAATTGTGTAAGTTTTTCAAATTACCAACTTAAACCAAATTTTGAAAAATAGAATTAGTATTAGGTTTAAAAAAAAAAATCAATAAAAAGTAATTATAATAAAAGAATAATTATCATTTGAAAAGAAAAAATATTGAACCAAAAGTTAAAATATTAAAGCGGAAAAATCAAAATTAAAAATAAATGAAATAAGAGAGAAAATATATTATTTCCTCTTGAAATTTGTAATATTTTAATATTTAATAAAAAAAAATATTTCATTTCATTATTTATTTAGTTTCTAGTAAGAAGCCAGTGGAGTAAGGGACTTAATGTCTAGGGCTCTGGGCTAGGAACGAATGCATCACAGAGTGAGCAACACCAAATAAGCAATGAGATAAGCAGCCCAGCAGGCGCAATAATGAAGGTAAAGGCCAATTCAGGGTGGGATATGAACAACCCATGGGCTCAGAGACACCTCTGCTCTTATGGGCACATTCAACCTCTTGCTCACCGCATAGCCGAGACTGATCACTCGCATATCCGGTGGATAACCAACAGATATTGCTACTCCACCTGATTCCCCTTCTAATGCAAACTCTCCACTCAAAATTGTGCATGTGCACGATTAATGCCATGATTGATCTTCGCTATTTTTTGGGTTGTCATATAGATTTTAGTTTCTGGCAAATAATTTGGTCATCCAAAAACTAAGGCATAACCTTTGATAAATAATATGCCAAATCTAAAGATATTAGACTTTGCCCTCACTTGTATGTTATGTTTAACTTATCCTAGTTTGCAAAATAGTGCAATTGTTTGTTATAGTGTTAAGTCAAAGGATGCCCACAATATTGAGAAAATTGAATTTAAAATTTTGTTTCTGTCAATCTAACGGTGCAGAGTATCTATGCTTATTAGTCCTTGCTTGGACTATAGTGTTCAATTGGTGTTTACTTAACATTATTTCGTTTACTTAACATTATTTCCTCTCTTGACATACAAGTGTATTCCATGTTTTAACAAATATTTTAACAAAAATATGTTTCCAAACCCAAACAAATTTTTATCCTAAGTTTTTGTTTCAACTTCTTATTGCGAGCAAGATTGTATGATTTCCTTGATTTTTATTATAACTTATGATAAAAAGTTTTGAAATTTTAGATTTCAATGAATGTTATTTTAACACTAGTTTGGAGTTAGTATTAATTTGGAAACATTTAAGTTCACAAACTAGCATTAATTTGGAAAAATTTAAGTTCACATATTCTATTCCATTTCCCAATCATCTCGTAGCCTAAATTGTATGATGTCATGTAACACAAATGGTATGGTGTCCTTTGTTGGGTTTTGTTATATTCTTTCCACGTAGTTAACAGGGGATTTGAAGGGCACTCGTAACCCCACTTTATGGGGTCTAGGGTAGCACCCTGGAAAATTTTGGTTTTGGACCCTATGTTAGGTTGGGCAGACTGACCTATGGTTTTGTGCATGATCTTCACACATGTTTTTTGGACGCAATGGTTTTCAGTCCATGGTATTGGATGCGATGGTTTTTGGTCCATGGTATTGGATGCTTCAACATGTATAAATATGTATTGTAACATTGAAAGGACAATAATGAAAAATCAAGCTGGTAGTCTCGGTTTTGGGATCTAGGGGAAAATCTCTATGTATATGTGTTTTATGTGTTATGATCTCGCATTGTTTATTTTTTGTGTTATAGAATTCATATGCAAGTAATTTCTGTACGGGGTTAAAACCTACATTTGGTATCAAAGTTGTTTTGGCTTGAAGGGGACACCTTTGTTGTTGAGGGGTTTTGCTCGGGCCTATGGTAGCCCCTGTTCAGTGGGAGATCTGCGAGATCGATTCTAGTGGTGAAAGAAGATGGCGAGTAGTGGAAAGATAGAGATCGAGAAATTTAATGGTTAGAGTGTTGAGTTGTGGAAACTCAAGATGGAGGATCTGTTGGTGCATAAAGACTAGTGGATCGCAGTAGATCTGGGAACTAAACCAATGGGAGTGTCCAATGAAGACTGGAAGAAGTTGGATCATAAGGCAAAGAGCACAATACGATTGTGTGTCTTAGATTTAGTATTGCTAAATGTATCAGGGGAAGCTACGGCAAAGGATTTGTGGGATAAATTAGGGACTTTGTACCAATCTAAGTCTCTCATGAATAAATTGTTCCTGCGGAAAAAGTTGTATAACCTTAGGGTGAAGGATGGAGACTCGGTGACAGAGCATCTGAATGCATTTAATATTGTGGTAAGTCAGTTAGCATCTGTTGATATTAAAATTTCAAATGAAGATAAGTGCATCAGTTTGTTGTGTTCTCTACCATATTCGTGGGATAGTTTGGTTATTGCAATAGGTAGCAATGCAACTGCCTTGCATTTTGATGAAATAGTCTCATTCCTTGTTGATGGAGGAGATGAGACAGAAAAATATGGAGAGCCAAAATGGTGATTCCTTGTCTGTACAAGGGCGAACCTAGAACAGAAACAAAAATAAGTCATTGAGTGGGAGATCTAAATCTAAAGGGAGATCTAAATCTCCAAGAAAACCTGTAAAGGTGGTGTGCTGGAAATGTGTGGAAAGGAAGGGCACTACAAAAGGGACTGTAAATCTAAAGCTCCTGACAAAGGAAAGGGATCTGATGAGGCTCCTTCTACAGAGGCGAAACCCACCACAGATGAAGGTGGTGATGTGTACTTGGCTTCTTCAAGTACACATGTAGATCATGAGGCATGGTTGATTGAATCAAGTGCATCCTTTCACTTCATTCCCCATAGAGAGTGGTTCTGCGAGTATGAGAAATATGATGGTGGTGATGTCTTCTTGGGGGGTGACAGGAAGACTAGAATTGTTGGTCGCGGAAAAGTAAAGTTGAAGTTGCAAGGTGGAAGGGTTAGAATGCTTCTAGGTGTTCTACATATTCCTACATTAGCTAGAAATATGATTTCTGTTAGCAAGTTGGATGATGCAGGTGTAAAAACAGTGTTCGAGAAGGATACTTGCAAGATGATTCGGGGAGCACTGGTATTGATGTGGGGAGTTCAGATTGGAACTTTGTACAAGCTGCAAGGTAGCATTGTTATTGATGGGTGCAATAGTTCTATGGTTCCTGAAAGTGGAGCAAAAAATCTAGTGGTCTTTGGAAATAAGACCATGTTGTGGCATCAAAGGCTTGGACATATTGGAGAAAAGGGCCTACAGATACTTCATGGTAAAGGTGTGGTAGAAGGTATGAGTAATACCTCTCTAGATTTTGATTTCTATGAAAATTGTGTATATGGGAAGCAGAATCGGGTGAGTTTCCCCTCTGGTAGTAAGAGGGCAAAACAAATATTAGAACTTGTGCACAATGATGTGTTTGGACCTATGAAGGTTCCATCACTGGGTAAGTCTGTGTACTATGTATCATTTATAGATGACTTCTCAAGGAATACATGGATATATTTCCTTAAGAAGAAATCTGAAGTCTTTGACAGGTTTAAAGAATTTAAGGCTCTGGTATAAAACCAGACAGAGAAGAAGATAAAGGTGTTGAGGACAGATAACAGTGGAGAGTTTTGCAGTAAGGAATTTGAAGAATTCTGTAAGAAGTGTGGTATAGCACGACAAAAGACTACTTCATATACACCTCAGAAAAATGGAGTTGTAGAAAGAATGAATAAGACATTGATGGAAAGGGCAAGAAGCATGCTCAGTGGTGTTGGGTTAGGACAGGAATTCTAGGCAGAGGCATTGGATACTGCATGTTACCTAGTCAACAGGTCACCTTCATCAGCATTGGGGGATAAGACTCCACAAGAGGTGTGGACTAGTAAGAAACCCTCTCTTTCACATCTGAGGGTATTTGGATGTGATGCATATGTACATGTTCCAAAGGATAAATGAACCAAGCTGGATAGTAAATTTGAAAAGTGCATCTTTATTGGGTATAAGGATGGTTTAAAGGGTTATAAGCTTTGGAACCCAGTCACACGGAAGGTTGTGTACAGCCAAGATGTGGTGTTTAGAGAGGTGAAAGATGTTATTAAATATGAAGTCCAATGAAAGGAACATGAGAAGATAGCATTTGAGCTAAAGGAGGAAGAATCAGACTCTACAACAGAGGAGGAATCAGAAGATGAACAGCCACAAACTCCGGCTGTGAGAAGATCAGTTTGAGAAAGAAGGCAGCCTGAAAGGTATAATCCATCTGCTTTTTGTTAAAATTTTTCTTAATCTATTACTAACGATGATCCCAGAACTGTGAAGGAAGTTGTAGATTCAGAGGATGGAAAACTCTGTAAAGAGGCCATCGTTGATGAAATGGCATCTTTGCACAAAAATGAGGCTTGGGATCTAGTGGAGTTGTCAGCTGGAAGGAAACCCATTGGTAGCAAATGGGTGTTCAAAAAGAAGACAAATGCAGAAGGAAAAGTGGAGAAATTTCAAAGCTCGGTTGGTAGAAAAAGGTTATTCCCAGGTGTCGGGAATTGATTTTGGTGATATTTTTTCTCCTGTTGCCAAGGTAGCTTCTATTAGATTACTTTTATCTGTTGCTGCTACTTTTGATCTTGAGGTAGAACAGATGGATGTGAAGACAACTTTTCTTCACGAGGATCTGGAAGAGGAAATCTACATGAAGAAACCTGAAGGTTTTGCAGTGAAGGGTAAGAAAGAACTGGTATGCAAGTTAAAGAAGTCTTTGTATGGGTTAAAACAGTCACTAAGGATGTAGTATCAGAAATTTGATACATTTATACGGGGACTTGGATTCACTAGAAGCAAAGCAGATCACTGTGTGTATTTTAAATTAATTGATGATCGTGTTATTTATCTGGTCTTGTATGTAGATGATATGTTGTTGGTTGGAAATGACAAAGAAATTATCTAGGATTTGAAGATGCAATTGTCCTCCAAATTCGACATGAAAGATCTTGGTGCTGCAAACTATATTTTGGGCATGGAAATTAAAAGAGATCGGGCAAAGAGGAACCTCTAGTTAAACCAGAGGAAGTATGTCGAGACAATACTGCATAGGTTTAATATCCAGGATAGTAAACTGGTGAAGGTTCCTATTCCTATAGGTGTAAGGTTATCTGTTGAATAGTGTCCCAAGACATAAGAAGAGGAAGAGGACAAGTCCCATGTTCCATATGCAAGTGCAATCGGTAGCCTGATGTATTCAATGGTCTGTACTAGACTAGACATTGCACATGCAGTGGGAGTATTGAGCAGGTTTATGTCAAAACCAGGAAAGGAGCATTGGACAGGTATTTGCATGACACTAGTGATTATGGTCTGTGCTACCAAGGAAGACTAGGATTGGATAGAGTGTTGGATATTCGTGGCTTTGTTGATGCAAACTGGGCTGGAGATCTGGATTAGAGAAGATCTACAAGTGGGTATCTGTTTAACCTATTTGGAGGTGCAGTCAGTTGGATGAGTAAGAAACAATCTGCAGTGGCTCTATCAACTACAGAGGCAGAATACATGGCAGCCACTCATGCAAGCAAGGAAGCAGTTTGGTTGTAGAGATTGTGTTCAAGTATGGTGTTATACAGGAAGCTATAAAGATAGACTGTGGTAGCCAAAGTGCAATTTTCTTGGCAAAGAACCCTTCATATCATTCAAAGACAAAGCACATTAATGTTCAGTATCACTTTGTGAGGGATATGATAGAAGAAAAAAAGTTGTTGCTGGTAAAGGTGGACACTTTGAATAATACTACAGATGCATTGACAAAATCTGTGAGCTCTGAGAAGTTCTCTTGGTGTAGAGAGACAATGGGCATTTCAGGGCTCGGAAAATGACTAAGCTCTCTTGTGGCCCCCTGTGGAAAGAAAACAACAAGTGGGACAATGTTGGATTGTGTTATATTCTTTCCATGTAGTTAACAGGGGGTTTGAAGAGCACCCGTAACCCCACTTTATGGGGTTCGGGGCAGCGCCCCAGAATTTTTTTGTTTTGGACCCTATGTTAGGTTGGGCGGACCCACTTATGGTTTTGTGCATGATCTTCACACATGTCTTTTGGACGCGATGGTTTTTGGTCCATGGTATTGGATGTGATGGTTTTCGGTCCATGGTATTGGATGCTTCGGCATGTATAAATATGTATTGTAACATTGAAAGGACAATAATGAAAAATCAAGCTGGTAGTCCCAGTTTTGCGATCCAGGGGAAAATCTCTATGTATATGTGTTTTATGTGTTATGATCTCGCATTGTTTATTTTCTATGTTTTAGAATTCGTATGCAGGTAATTTATGTACGGGGTTAAAACCTACATCCTGTAACCAGGACATGCTATCCGTTTGTTAGGATTCCTACAACTAGAGAGAAACACAATCTCAAGATTCCTTTTGCTGCTTATTGTTTGTAGACTTTACCCTTGTTGCAGCTCGAATCTTAACCCTCTATCTATAAATCTTAAACCTCTATCATCATAGACATCAATTTATATATTAAAAAAAAACTTTCCCATTTGAAAAATGGTCACCCGAGCTTTAGATTTAGGACCAAATTTGACTAGAAAAGCAGGGTGACCTTAATCCAAAGCCTAGTTTGTTGCGTAGATGAATAACTTGCGAAAACATTCTGTTGAGCGATGTGTCTGGGATGGCTTGCTAATGTTGGAAACGATGTCTTAGTGAGGGACTCTAAAGTAATAGGGGAAAGGTTCATATGCAAATATTATAAAGTATAACTTTCAATGAACATTATGATATTCAATAGACATGATATAAAAGTAGTAAGCCTATGCACAGTGCAAAATATGTACTGAACAAACTAAAAAATGGAGACGAAAATGTTGAACCTCGAAATATCTACCCAGATTTAGAGAGATGTCCAAGATTTTGTGGGTTTCATCTGGGTTTGGCAACCTTACAAAGATAATTAACCCTACTGTAGAGCAAAGAAACGGACGCAGATTCCTTTGTTTTTATCCAGAATCGGTAGATTAGTAATTTTCGACTTCTTTTTATCACTCGCCCCAGATTCAAACAATTTTTTCCATGAGACTACCTGTTGAATCGCCAACGAATTGTTCCAAAAAGGCCATGTCATGCCTACACAAAAATTTAAAATATGTAGTCCATAATTATTAAAACAATTTCTTAGCATATATCTGTCCGAAGAATTGATCTTTAAGATCTTTATGGAAATTGTCTACAATGTTAAATTCCATTACTTTGCCTAGGATCATAAGTATTTCAAGCTCCAATTTCAAGTTTGAAGAGCTTCTCAACAATTTAGTTGATTTAACCATTCTTTGAAACAACAGAAATTAAAAGATTCTACATGGCCTACTGTCTATATAGCCTTAAAAAAATTAAACAATTTTTTTGTGGGATTCAAGAAAATTTAAAACAATTTTTGAGCAAATATCCCTCCGAAGAAACAATCTTCCAGTTCTTAATTGAAATTATCTACAATTTTAAATTCCATTACCTTGTCGAGGATCAAAGATATTTCAAGATCAACTTTCAATTTTGAAGAGCTTCACAAAAACTTAGCCAATTTAACTATAATCTGAAAATTAAAAAATTAAAAGATTTTGCATGCCTTGACACTCTATAAAGGTTTAAAAAATAAATACATGATGTTTTTGTCAATAATTTCAGGGGATTCAAGAAAATTGAAAGTATTTTTGTTCTGTTCTAAAAGGTTCTAGAACTAGTCATGGAGTAAAAAATGACAGAATACTAGCTAAATGAAATAAATTTGGGTGTCTAATAAGATAAGACTTTGTATTAAAACCTTAGGGGAGCAGAGGCAGTTCAACAAAGCTTCTTGAAACCTCACACCCTTGGGATGGGGAATTTATTTCAGTATATAAACTTGCTATATCTAGACTTTACTGAACGATCTTCTTGGTTTGGTGAGCCCGTACTAATGACATTAGGTTCATTCATGATTTCATGACAATAGTGTGTCTCACTAGGAAAAAGAGTAAAAGCAACCAGTTTTAAGTGTCAATGTTGGATGATAGAGGCATCAAGATAAGAATAATTAAATTTCTATGTTTATTTATTATTCAATATCGGATAGTAAGTTATTATATACTACTAAAAAATGGTTGAGAAGGTCAAACTTGATCATCCCCATTTAGTATTCATCTTGTCTATAAAAGGAGCTCAATTATATTTTGCATATGCTTTTAAATTTTAATTAATCCAAGTATTAGTATTTCAAACAATATTATATATCAATTAGTGTTATTGTTTGCATTCTTACCTTTGACAACAAACACAAACAAGAGCATTTAGTCCCCTTTATATCTAGTTTTTGCTGCCAAACTCTAGGAGCGACAGGCTTCATTAAGACAACAATATTAAATGCTTATTTATCCCAAGAAACATCCAATTATTTAAAATAAAAACAAACAAAAAAATCCTAATGGAAATACACATGCTTCCCATGAAATTAATCAAAGGAAGTCCTCCTTGTAGATTTGCAAATTCATCTTTTCTAAAAACAATATTTTTTTGTCAAATAGTAGTAATAGGTCATATAAGGTCTAGCAACTTAGGTGGAAGACACAAATATGAACATTCCCAAACCATCACTCGCTATTGTTCTATAGTGGGATCCTAAAGTTGACCCTTCCCTATTTTGTAGGCTCATTTAATGGAAAAACAATTCAGGGAATTTGCCACTTACTTTAATGATAAAAATGACTTTTTCAAGTACAAGGCCACCTTTAGTGTATGGTTACCCAAAAGTGGAAAAGTGCTAAGCACATGCGGTTCAAATATGCACTTATCATTCGATTGAACTTATTAAGGCGGTACTTCAACCATGTTCTCATGTTGTTGGGCAATTCAATTTCTAAAATTGCTTTCATTAAATTATCAACCAGGGATACTCATAAGCTTGTGATGATGCCAACAAAATATATGCAAGAGTAGGAAATTGTCTCTATGCTAAGAAAACCTGGTTGTAATGAAATAAAATGCTTCATTGATCAATTTGGAGTGAGCTCAATTCTCCTAAGATCAAAGTGACAAACTATTTCGTAAATCAATGAAAACTTGATCTACATGCATAAATAAGCAAAGTCTTTCATTCAAGATGCAATAAGCAAAGGAAAAGGCTCCTAACTTAGGAGGTCCTGGTTGTCCCTCCCCACAGTACTATCCTCAAGAAGAGAAACTAAAGAGCATCAGTTTGTGATGTGTAGAAATTAAGAAAAGAGGCTCCTAACTTAGGAGGTCCTGGTTGTCCTTCCTCATAGTTCTACTCCAACAACATTACCATTGCATCAAATCATAAATTGGAATTCAAGAAACAATTCAAGAAATGCAAAAGGATAAATTTTTAGTTGTGATTTATAATTTGATAGAAAGATAATTTAACTTAAATCCTCGGTTGTCCTTTTGTATGCAAATTAGATTTTAAACCAAAATCATCCAAAAATCATACAGAAATCATAACACATCTAAGTAACCGAATCATAACACTGAAACAAAAATTACTGAATCAAAACTATGCTAATTTATACCATAAAGAATAACAACTGATTTACATCTAAAACTATAGAATGAAAATTTATGTAAAATGAAGCTTTATTCTATTCCATCATAAGTTGGATACACGCTCCAAGATTCCTCCTCTTGGAATGGAGGAGGCACTCCTATTTATACATGAAATTTAGATAACTAATAAAGATTTAAGATCCACGAATCTCTCCTAAATCCATAAGTGTCTCATGTGGTTACAACCATGTGCTAACATTTAGCAACTAACATCTCTAAAAAATCCTCGCAAAAATATCTAATATCTTTGATAAGAAATCATATCAAAAGTTCCATGATTCTTCTCCATAAAGTATGCTTGAAGGAATCTCCCAAATCTTTATCAAATCTTCAAGGGGTTGAAGAAGAAATTCGAATTTGAGACTTGGTGGTCAAATATGACTTTGTTGAAGTCTTCAAATACACCTACAAACATCATGAAACTTATCCCACTTCCATATATAAGTAAAAACATATTATTTTTCCCAAATTTAATCATAAATTCACTCAAAAACACTAAAACATATGCATTGGAAAATGATAGGTCTAAACCCGATGTAATCATGAAAATAGTTTAATGTAAGGGTATGGGAAAGAGAAATATGGTTTAAAATTGAAGCGAAAGTGAAGTGAATGGTTGGTAAAAATATAGTATTTGAGAAACCCAACATTCCCCCGAAATGAAAATGTTGCATGTCCTCATGAAACCTTGCATTGAATTTCTTGAACTGTGTAATGGAGTCTTCTTTTTTGATGTGTAGCAACATTTTTTTGGTGTAGTTGGTTCTTGTGTGACAACCATAAATATTGCAAGTGTTGGTTCTTGTGTGACAACACTTTCCTTTTTACTCTTCTTCTTACTACAACAAAGAATGATATTGAAAATTCAACCATATGAATACATTCCAAATGATGATTTAGTAATGTGTGCATCAACCATTCAATCTTTTTAGCCTTATTTGCTTGAAATTGTTGTGCAAAACATGCTCTTTAAATAACCTATGTATAGGCAACCACAAAAATATGGATATATTATTGAAAATTTATGTTTCAATGGTTGCAAAAATTATTTGGAACATCCTTCATATGGTAGTTTTTCTTAGGAATGTATGCTTCATATGAAAACCATTGATGCATTATGGATGTCAATCAAGGTGTTTATAAGAAAAACAACTTTCAATTGGGAAAAACATGTTGCTGAGCATTATATGAGGTTATGAAATATGGAATCAAAAAATAGTGTAATGAATATAAGGAATGATGAATATCTCCCCCCTGCCCAACTGAAGGTCTTTTCAATCCTTGGAAAATGTAGCAAATATGGAATACCTAGAATGACATGAAATAGGGAAGGATACGAAAGGACAAATAGGGAAATTTTCCAAATATATGTATTTTAGCATTCAAGGAATTATTCATTAAAAGAATGGAAAACAACATATCTTCACCTACCTGAGAAGGTTATGAGCTATGCATATAAGATATCTTTGTATGGCTGGGATATTTTTGGCTATTAATGTTGGATCATCGATCTTTGAAGTGAAACAATATGATCTGCTTGGTTGTATGAAAATAGAATGAGATCGGAAATTGGTACATTTGTACCGCCTTATTGCTGGAACTAAGTTGTTGGTGTTGAATTCTGGAGATAAGTTTTGATTTATGGGAACACTGCTACAATCTTTTGTAAATGTCATGGAACTATATAGTCTGCATTCATATCCAGATCGTGGCATACTTCTTTTCTATGTGAATAAATTTTGTTGATGTCGAACATAGAAAGAAATAGTTGGATTACCGACCATTAATGAATGTTGTTAACAAACATGAGACTACTCAACTTCAATGTCAATGAGGGTCAAGATGCCCAAGTACATATTACTAGGTACGAATAAATGAGTTGAAGTCGAGTCACCTAGAAGATCCAACAAATATGGTACATTGATGTATCATCGCCAATTGACACACATTCTACATTACTCTTCATGAGAGTTTCTATCATCCTAGCTATAGTGAAGACCCATACTCAGATGGCTTCAATTTGGTGGTTTTAAGCTATGCCATACAATAACACATTAAAGTCTTCTACATGCTCTAGGTGCAACTCTCCATTTCTAGACATTAACAATATTACAATTTTCATAGGGCCACATTTCACAATAATGTTACTTATTATACCCTTCAATACCAATTCTCTATTAAGGAATTTTTTTGAACCACAATCCACTCCCTTACTCCTATTAAAGTGATCAACATTAATAAACCTATTGAACCAAATACTCAACTCATGCTCATGAATTGCACTTCAGACACCTGTAGATCATGAGTTATTACATACTTATTACAAACAAATCAAAATTGTATCACTAAGTTGACTTCAAGAATTTGGTCTTTGTTGCCTTAGACAAAATGATGGCTCTTCCAATCACTCCTCACCTTCACCCTTATCATTTTGTATGAGTGAATGAATGAGTTTAATCTTTATTTGTTTCTCAAAAATGTGAACTTACTTTTTTTACTGACCATGTTTCCAGGAGAGAAATCTATGTGATGTAACCTATGAAATATATGGATATTTTATAAAGTAAACCTTACCAATTTGATTGCTTTACCTTGGATGGCTCTCACATGATCCCTTACATTCTCACGAATGGAAATCAAAAGTATTACCTTTATGTCTTAGACACCCCATGATAGTCCCTCTCTATGATAATGCCATTGTCTTATAGATTGCACTTCATAAATATATACACCTTGAAAGTACCAAAGAATTGCATAAGCACACTCCTTTCACACTCTTTTCATATCTTATTAGGATGCTTTTGTTAAAGCTAATTGGTCAAAGTACGTTTCCCCACATTAAAGTTCTTGGCACACGCAGATTCAACCATCATTCCTTATGCATTTACTAACTAATAATGAAATTTAATTTTCCTATACTTCAAATAGCATAATCACTATTGATCTTATTGACCTTTTTCCACTCCCTTTGTCACTTTTCACTTTAATCTTTATTATCATCTTTCTCCTTCTTCCTTCTAGAGACCTCTCCCTTACAAATGTCCATGCCAATTCCGCATTGTCGATGATAGATTAGGTTACATTTATCATGATATACCAATTTAGTGTTCGCTTTAATTAGAAATTAATGCACAACTAAGGGATGAACAAACTCCAAAATGGGCGAAGAATTTAAAAATTCAATATTAAGTTTGATAAAAAATTAAATGCATACCTAATGGATAAGCAAGCTCCGAAAAATGGAGGAGAATGGAGTTAAATTACATATATGTAGGAAGTCTTCAACCAAAGACAAGCTAGAAAAGCAGCAAGAAGTTGGCCTTGCATCATGTTCATTCGCATAACTCGAAGTATTGGGTGCAAGTTATATGCATCATGTTCATTTGCATAACTCGAAGTCATGGGTGCAAGTTATATGCATGTTGTCATGTGTGTTGAAGCTCGCAATGGTAAAGTTTGGACTTTCTTGCATAGTTCCAAATTACCTCTCCCCACATGTAATATTCAGGTCAACTATGATGTGTTTACACAGGGTTTTAAGGTTGTAGATGATGGCATGTTTAGTTTTTAGATGGTCGCACAACTTCAACCAACTATGACATGTCAGTGCAACTTATGTTATTATCATGTGTCAATCTAACATTATTGAGTATTGAGGTGGTATAGTTTGATGTGTGAAGGTAATAGTATTCTTCTCAAAATTTCTTCTAAGTTAGAACTTGCTATACATTTTGAAAATTTGCAATTAATCTTTGTTGAAATATAATTTGGGTAATTCATAAAAAAAGTTTACACACATCCTTTTAGGAAACTATGTAGACTTTTCATATTACCAATATTACCCATGTTTTAGTAAACACTCTACCCAAGACAAACAAAAGTAGAAGGACATAATCAAGACCAAATTTATAAGAAAAAAAAAAGAATAATGCAATTGATGGTCACAATGTTGAGTATCGGGGAACAATGAAACAACTTGTAGGATACATTTTTTTATTTTTTTATCACATTTATGTTTTGAGACTTTAAAGGTGTTCACAAAATACAGAAAATTGAATTTAAACTTTTGTTTTTGTGAACCTAGCAATGTAGTGTAAAGTTGTTTTATACTATTTTTTGTTGAGCTGAGAAGCTTATTCTACAATCCAGTGTGATGTGGGAGCCTGTTGGTCCATCATTAAAGTTGAAACTTTAATAATGCCAAAATAAAAATTCTAAAAATAAAAAATAAAAATAAAAAACAAAAAATTAAATAACTATACAAAATATTTAAATAATATTTGCTAATAAAAAAAAAAATTGCTAATTGAAAAAATTGGATCTCTAGAGTTCATATTACATCAGTACTTAAGATGAATCTATAATGATAAGTAAAAATACAACATAATAAATTTGAGGTTCAAGATAAAGTCGACTAAAATTTTAGATGTATAACAGTTCACCTCTCTATTTTCACCAATTTTATATTCTAATTTTAAGAATTTAAATATCTATACCTATAATTAGAAATTGGAATTAGAGAAGAAAAACAAATTTCTAAAACTCAAGTTCCACTTAAAAAATACAAATAAATGCACATTTTCTTGGGAGACAGTTATTTGATTATTTCTGAAATTATGAATGGTCTTTTCTAAGCCTGTCATACAATTCCATATGTTTTTTCTAAGCTTATATATAAATCTATATTTTCCTCAGCAACGGCGTTTTGTGAAAACATGAATACCTTTTTACAGTACCAGTTATCTCTGTCTTTATTAAATTTAATGCCAACTATTGAGAGTTTAGTTTTGCTATTAATAAAAGTTGGGCAACGATCTTACCTAAAATCCTGAAAATTATCAATGCTGAATCAAATTATTTATGGTAAATGCTGGGCAACGATCTTACATAATATCACGAAAATTATCAATGCTGAATCAAATTATTTATTCACACCTATTCGGGCTTTGAGTACGTAAGAGAGACCGTTTGTATATTATTGTTGTAACAGTGTTGGAAGGTTTATTTTACATGGGGATTTCAATCTTTCCTTCAATATTTTCAACTGTGGTTATTTTTATGTAGATTTTGTATATTATTGTTGTAACAGTGTTGGAAGGTTTATTTTAGATAGGGATTTCAATCTTTCCTGTGGTTATTTTTATGTAGATTTTGTATAATTGGGTCTGTGGATTTCGATTTTTTTCAATAACCATTTTGTTTTTAGATTTTGTATAATTGGGGTTTAGGATTTCAATCTTTCTTTCAATATTTTTAATAGTAGTTATCATTTTCTAGATTCTATGTAATTGGACTTTTTATGTATTGTAAAATAATTGTTGCAGCTTTCATAAGAATTAAAAACTTGAAATTATTATTTATTTAAATATTCTTCTTAATAATAATATACATTTGGAAAAACAATGGGCCATCCTTTTTTATATAGGGCATTGTTAAATATTCTTCTTAATAATAATATAATTTGGAAACACAATTGGCCATCCTCTATATATGGCATTGCAGTGAGAGAAAGAACATAATTCGTCTTGCAATCCTCTATATATGGCATTGCATTGAGAGAGAGAACATAATTCGTCTTGCAACATCTGCAAATTCGTCTTTCAATATGTGTAAATTGGTATGTTATTTTTTATTATTAAGCCCTTACGATAAGCCCTTGAGAAAATACTTTTTTAGATAGAAATTTTATTAGTGCATGATGTAATTTTTAGTTACATCGATTGAAATAATTTTTAAGTATATGGTTTAATTAGCTTTATAAATTAACAATAAAATTAGTGTGTTTTTTATTATTGGTTATATATAAGATAAAATAAAGTATTTTGTGTGAAGTGAAGAGATAATTGATTTGGGACTTAATTTTGGCTTTCAACATACTAATTACATGTTTTTTTTGGGAGTTCATACTCATTACATGCGCTTGTATGGGGGAGTTCTAGTTCCCCCGACTTCCGTAAAGAGGCTTAAAGGAGATTTTCCCTTTACTAATTAGAGTTTTTCTTTACCTTTAAAAACTATATTGGTACAAAAATCCAAAAAGCTAGATAGAAGCCATGGATTAGGTGAAATGTTGACTTGGTTTGGGACTTATTAAAGCTAATTTTGTAGATTACTTGGTTTGTTAACAAATCCATGTAGGTTGGCTAACCTAAATAGTGAACTCTTATGTCACTAGAAATTATGGAAATTTTCTTTGGGAGAAAATTATTGTCACCTACCTCAATGGGAAGCACTGAGAAGCATGTAATTTGTTGTTAGACCTCAGCTGATAGATCATGGAGTCCATGGAGTCTGATCAACCTTAAAATGAACATTTTTATCACTAAAAATTAGAAATTCCCTTGCTTGGGGAAGCATTCACTCCCTGAATCCCATGGAGAGGCTTAAAGGGGATTTTCCCTTTGGTCATTGGCATTATTTTACCCTTTTAAAAGCTCTTGATATGGAAATCTAGAAATCTTGACAAACATGGAAGCTAATAATTGGGTGAAATGTTGGACTTGATTTGGGACTCAATAAAGTTAATTATATAGAATACTCAGTTTGTTAGCCCTTAGTTGGAAAACCCATGGAGTCTAGGTAACCTGGAAAGTGAACTCTTAAATCAATAAAATTTAGAAAAAAAAATGGAAAATTTCTTTGGGAGAATATTTTTGTCACTCACCTAAATGGGAAGGACTAGGAAGCACATGGCATCAAGCTTGCCAATGGAAATA
>APFE030130168.1:0-25972 GCA_000404065.3 Pinus taeda
GCCACATCTTGTGTCTCTTGTCTTGGCTTGTTTTCTGTCGATCGTTTAATGTTATATCTGCACTTTACTTTATATATATGTGATTGCTAATCTGTGGAATATAATAAGAAAAAGAAGTAAACTGTTACAAGCATAGAACATACCATAACTTAACACCAACAACAAAGGTTGTTCTATTAGACTTGGACAACGTGGAAGTGGTGGAGTCTCTCCTTGGTACACCGTAGCCTTAGAAGCCTTGCCTTATTGACTGTATGGAGGATGATGGCTGAAGGTTGTTGCCTTAACTCATGAAGTAGTGACAAGTGTAGCAAGAGGACAACAATGTTTTGGGAGATGTATTGGGTCAAGGTTTGACCATGTTTGATTCAGTTTAATAAGCATCCTATTGGTTACATATGGATGATCTTCCGAGGAGTTGAAGGATCTTCCTAGGAGCAGAACCAATTGTGTAGTTTTTGGGTGCATTGAGCTCACTGTTGAGGGCCGATGTTGGCTGGGTTTGACCAAGCCAGTTAGAGGAAGATTTCTATCTTATTTGACCAGCATTGACTTCTTTGGTCAAGGCCTTACTGCTGCTGTCATAAAATATCCTTTTTGTATATTTGTACTATTTCTGTCTCTGCTGAACTATTGAAGAATATAAGAAGAGTTGATGAAGGGTTTCTCCACATTGGGGTTAGTCCCTAGCTGGTGCCACATCTTGTGTCCTCTTGTCTTGGCTTGTCTTCTACTGTTTATGTTTATGTTCTATCTGTATTTTACTATCATGCTGATGTGATTGCTAATCTGGATATTGATATTGGGCTAATAAGAAAATTGAAGTAAATTGCTCTTAAGCATAGAACATACCAAAATTTAACAATGTCCAAAATAGAAATAAGAGAGAGAGTGTCGACAAAAGTCAACAGTTGTGCAAATCTGTCCAAATCAAAAACAGTCAATAGTAGCAATGTGTGCCCTAACCAGTGAACAAAATATTCCTCCAAGAGCTCGGTCAAAGGTCAATACTTTAACCTTCTTTGCTGGTCAACCAAGAGTCAAAGCAGTGCAAATTTGAGCGATCAAACTTGGTCAAAACAATGATGTAGCTTGCGGTCAAGTTCTGCAATAGGTTTGTGGTTAAAGTGCCTAGACTTCCTTGATTTTTGTGCCAAAGAATGCGGTCTACCCAAATGGAGATACCCGCAAAATATCGAACCAAATTTTTTCCAGAAAGTCAAAGTCAATGCTGGTCAAAGTTGCAGCCTACTTCTTATGTTGGTCATCTGTAATTCATCCTCTTTCTCCTTCGCACATGTGAGAGAGGCCTTGCAATTTTCAAATAGATCGAACCTAAGAAGAGAGAGAAGATGTGTTGTGTTGATGTGATGCCAAATGAGGACTTGACTTGTATTAATAGGCATTGGAGGAGGGACAGTTTGTCTTTTGGGCTGACCTGGTCAAATGTCATCTTATGTGCTTCACTTTAAAAATATATTTTTCCTTGTCCAAATTGAGTGCTTCAAAAGTCAATTTTGGTCCTCTTGTAAAGAGGAATCTTTTCGAATTATTGGAATCTGTCACTGAATTGCCAAATTAACACTCCCTCTCAGCTAAGGAGATATTCAAACTGCATCATGTGATTTTTGCAAGTATCTCGACATCATGTCATGTCCATCCCTGCTCATCTCTGCTTGTCTCTACTCATCTCATGCTGAACAATTGAATCTAAAGAAGAAGAATTATTGTAGGGGAGGTCTAGCTACCACCCTAACTCCATCACCATTTGCGAAGACTCAACTACCACCCGAAATCATCATCATCGAGGAGCCATGGCTACCACCTAGAACTAAAGACAATGGGCGAGATCAACCTACCCCAATGAAAATAGGTGAGATCAACTTATCAGAGGTAAGGATCACACTCTACCCTATTGTCCTTGATGATCCATCTTAAGCCTAAAGAGTCAGATGGTAGAACACTTGCATCCACCAACTTGAGAGAGATTCACCTACTGCAAGGGGTAGGGATCACACTCTATCCCAAGTCCCTCATTCCTTGGCTAGATTGGGAAGTTATCCCACAGAGTGGGTAGGTCGCTAACTGGGGCACACTCTAACTAGTGGGAGATCCCAGGTCTGTACATCTTATTGGTTAGAGGCCTCTCATCCCTAGGAGCCAAGACCCTTATCTAAAAGGGTCATCTCAACCAGTGCAAGCTGCTCTCTGAAGACCAAGTATTCCCTTTTGGCAAAGCCATGGTGAGGATATCGACTATTTGTTCATCTGTCAAAATGTGAAGGATTCTCACATCTCCTCACTGCACCATGTCTTGGATGTAATGATATTTGATCTCGATATGCTTGGACTTGTCGTGGAACACACAATTCTCTGACAAACAAATCTCACTCTTTTTTGTCGCAATAGATAACTATCGTGTCCAGACCCTGCTCAAATAGGTCTCCAAAGAGCTTCCTCAACCAAACTGCTTCACAACTTGTCAAGCTGGTTGCAATATTGTAATATTCCTAACTAGCCATAGCTAATTGGAATATTCGATTTTGCCCAATTTTTGCCTTCTATAGTTTTTTGTAAAAAAAAGTGAGGACCGGGGACATAACTCACTTTAAGAATAAAAAGTCACTTCCTAGTAGCACAATGTTGTGACTTAAAGAGGAGCCAAGGGGGGCCAAAGGGGGATGCATAAATGGGACCCATGCAGACATATGGAGGGACTGCGCAGGAGGGAAGAACATGTGGCAAGAGGAGAATCACGCAGGAGGAGGTGAGCCTAGGGATTATGAGAGGCAGAGGCTAGAAAATAGAGAGGAGCCCCCTCATTTTGGATCATTCAGTTATGTGCATTTTGAGCTAGTCATTTCGACTTCTGAGCATGCTGGCTGTTTAGCTAGTCTGCAACACTATTTAGTGCGTTGAGTGTCTCTTTTCGGAGATCTCGCCCTTAGCCCCGGGGGACTTCGAGTGCCTGCTTGGGCAAGGTATTTCCTTCGGCATTTCAGCAGTAGTTTTATCAGCATTCCAGCAGTAGTTTCAACAGCATTTTGGAGCGCTGTGCAGCACTGGGAGAGGGATGCCGTTCTTTCTGGCAGTGGTCCGGGGTTTCTGCAGGAGGATTTATGTTGGGTGATGGAGCAGGGGACCAACCCTTGCCTATTGGATGAGTTTTGGTAGAGTTTCAGGCGAAGTTTAGAGGGGTCTTCTTCAGTGGCAGCACAGAGCATAGAGGAGCTGCGCAGAACCCCAAGGGGGTGATTTTCGAGGGTCGACTATTCCAGGAAAGCTTTCTGGGTTTTTCTGGGTTTCTGGAGTAGAGCCCGATTCCAGAGTTTCGACATTTTCCGATGAGGGGAGCAGCCCCAAATCATTATTTTTTTCTAGCAGCAGTAGTAGCACGACAGTTCTCCAGCAACATCCATGCAGAGGGGCCATTTCTTGTTATTCTGAGAGTATTTCTTCACTTGCCTTGTGCAAGTTGAGGTGCCATCTGTCTGATCACCTCTTGTACTCATTTTATTGCTCAGTATAATAAAATGGCTTAGCATTTCTTGTGTATTTTCTTATATTTCCAGTTTACATTATTATGTGCTGTTCCACTGTTATTTTATCACTTTTGGGTTGTTATATCATTTGCACGTATTTGGTTGGAGTTTTTGCTGGTATTTTAGAAATATTCCAGGAAAGGGATATTACAAATATACTCATCCTCAAATGTGCTAAGGGCTACAGACTTCTGCTTCTTGCTCATCCATGATATCATGGCGGATCCTAGACTAAAACAACATCCAGAAGTACTCTTCCTATCGACAACACTGCCAACCTAGTCTGCATTTGTATATCCATGTAGTCTAACATCTCCTGCGGTGTCCCATGTAGATATCTCAATACATGCTTGGTAGCGACCCAATGTACATGGTGAGGCTCAATGATAAATTGGCTCAAAGTTTTAACTGCGAAGCATATGTCAGGACGAGTATTCACGAGGAACATCAGAGCACCAACTAGTTTTCTATACATAGAAGGATTTGCTAAGTCCGGTTTGGCAACTTCTCCACTTGCATTTAACCATGCCAAATCTCTCTAGCGGTTTGACTACATATTTCCCTTGTGAAAGGAAAATCTCGCTCGATCTTTGCCATACCTCTAGTCCCAGGAAATAGTGCATCAAACCAAGGTATTTTATCTCAAATTTTGAAGCCAACTCCTTTTTAAATTCAAGAATGAGAGGGTTTGCACCTGTCAAGAATAAGTCATCAACATATAATACCAAAATGAGTGGCATAACTTGGACCATTTTGAAGTACAAGTTTGGATCAATACTACTCCTTGTGAATCATAGCTTCATCAAGTAATTGTCAATGCGGGCATACCAAGCATAGGGAACTTGCTTCAGTCCATAGAGGGCTTTCTTCAATTGACACACATGGGTCTTTCAGTCATGAATTTCAAATCCTGGAGGTTGTTCAACATATACTTCTTCTTGAAGCAAACCATGCAAGAAAGCAATCTTGATTCTTTACATCCATCTGGTGAAGAGTCCATCCCTGACTAGCTGCAAGTGCAACAATGGATCGAATGGTGGTGTAGCGGGCAACTGGAGCAAATATATCATCATAATCTTCTCCTTCTTTCTGGGAGTGTTGAGAAATCCAAAGAGTGGCCGTGATATGATTTCTCTTATTATGACATTATCTTGTGATATTTTTCATTATTATCATTTTCTTTCGAATTATCATTTTCTTATCATGAAGATTAATGCCAAGCAACGAATAGAAGAGACCACAAGATGTAGGCACACTGCTAGGGAAAAACCCCACTCTAGGGGAAAACCTGGTCAAAATTCTTTCTTTAGTAGATTCAAGATGAGATGACCAAGACCCTTACAACTTAGACTCGAGACTACCTCCATCCATCAAGTCAACATTGTCATGTCAAACTTTAGTTCTATGCTAGTCTATTTTTTGCTCCTATATCAGACAACCTTCTTCACACTTGCATCTTTGAAGAGGTCATCTTTTCAATCAATCTGAACTCCTTCATCCACTGTGATACCGAGACTTGTCCACTGTGATAGCACCACTGTAATAGCACCGAGTCACTGTGATGTTGAGTTGGGGTAGCATCGGATGTCGTCTAGCCCTTGATCAAGTCTGTTTTAATCTTAATCGTTGTTTAGAGACTTAATCTCGGCCGTTGATTCATCAACATAAAAAGTATGAGAGAAGACTTGAGACGCATTTGGAGATACACCAGCGGATACTCAGTATCCCAAGGAAAATTGACTCTAAAAGAGGAGATCGATTTTAGAGGGAGAGTTGTAGGGTGGAGGAAGAGGAGGGCATCAACAACAGTCAGTGATTGAGGAGGTGATGGCGCATGGGTATTGAGAGACAATGCAGAGGGAAGACGTAGTCCTCACGCAGGTTGACGCAGAGGGATGCAGAACCACGTAGAAGTGATGCAGAAGCGAGAGAAGGGTCTCCAGGGTGTTAGGAAGTTTCCAGGAAAGGGATGAACCTTGCTTCAGGTGTTTTCTCTCAGTAGTGTCTCAGTTTCTCTGTAAAACCATTCCTTATAAATCGATTGTTGTTGAAGATTAATAAAACCCTCATCTGCTGCACCAGTTTTCCCACATTGGGTTTTTCCGAGGACAATTGTCCAAAAACAATTGTGTTGATGTGATTGGTTCTTGTGCTTGTTATTTTCTCTATGTAATTATGTGATAACTGCGGTAGGATTTATTTTAATGTTTGCTGAAGGGATTTGTAAATAACTTATTGTGAGAAATAAGTAGGTTAAACAAATCAGTTACTGCAGTAGAATTTTGGGTTAGAAAATTTCACAGGGTGTCGGAGCCAAGTTCCGACAACAGGAGAGAAGAATCTACTATGGGTTAGGAGCATGATGCAGAGGCATCAACTCAGAGGGACTCATGTAGATTTCCATAAAAAGAAGAAAGCATCAAGAACATGGATCACGATTATTCTATGTTAGCTTCCAGATTGGAAGAAGAAGTCGCTTGCCTAGCAAGTTCTGCCTCCTCTGAGGTTTGGTATATAGATAGTGGAGCTTCCTGGCATATGACAAGAATTCGAGAATTTTTTTCAAATTATTAGGAAGAAAGGATGAATTTTCAGATCACCATGGGAAATAAAGAAAAGTGTACCCTCGTAGGAAGAGGTACTGTAGTCTTTCAAATCGAAGCATGAGAGTGGCTTTGAGCAACCAATGTGCTGCATGTGCCAGGATTGGGGATGAACTTACTCTCTGTATCTCAACTTCAAAACAAGGGCTATGATGTTTTCTTAATTAAGGAGAGTATATGTCAAACACCCGAGTTGGAAAAGGAAGGCCAAGATTGGAATCAAAAGTAATAGGCTATATAGATTACATCTAGAATCTCCAATGGCACTGATAGGCAACAATGGAGATAAAGATTTGAATGAACTATGGCACAGGAGGATGGGACACTTACACCATGGGGCTATGAGAATTCTTGGGAAAACAGTATTAGGAGTTCCAGAATTAAGTACCGAACAAGATGATGTATGCAGAGCGTGTGCTCTAGGAAAGTTTGCCAAACAATGTTTTCCAGAAGTAACAATAGGGCTTAGAGTGTTCTGGGATTGATACACTCAGATATTTGCGGACCCGTGTCCACAAAACCTCTTAGTGGTGCCGAGTACTTCGTCACCTTCATCGATGACCATTCCATGAAGACTTGGATCTACTTTCTAAAAACCAAGGATGATGTTTTTGGTCGATTCAAAGAGTTCAAGGCTCTAGTAGAGAATCTGACAGGAAACAAGATAAAAGTGTTGCACTTAGACAATGGTGGAGAATACATTGACAAAAACTTCACTAATTTTTGTGGTAGGGAAGGTGTCAAAAGAGAGTGGAAAAGTCCCTACAATTTGGAGCAGAATAGGGTAACAGAAAAGAAGAACAGGACTATTGTGGAAGTAGCCAAGGCGATGTTGTATGATCAAGATATGCCCAAATTCTTGTGGGCAGAAGCATGCAGCACGACAATTTATGTCCAGAACAGGA
This sequence comes from Pinus taeda, assembly GCA_000404065.3. Classification (NCBI taxonomy): domain Eukaryota; kingdom Viridiplantae; phylum Streptophyta; class Pinopsida; order Pinales; family Pinaceae; genus Pinus; species Pinus taeda. Next base: position 7,051 of record APFE030130168.1, read on the forward strand.
CTCCTCACAGGGCATTGGGCAAGATTACTGTGGAAAGTGTCTTCACCGGGAAGACACCTGAAGTTAGTCATTTCAGGATATTTGGGAGTTTGGCATACTGCCATATACTCGAAGAAAAGAGAAAGAAATTTGATCAAACTGCAGAAAAGGGACATCTTGTGGGATATAGTGAGAATGCTAAGGCATATAGAGTCTATCTTCTAGGGAATAGGAAGGTAGTAGTTCGACGGGATGTAAAGTTCATGGAGGACAGAGCTTTAAGGAAATCATGAGAAATGCCTTTTAAGGAGCAGTCAAAAGACGATCCATTGGTACAACCACTTCGACTAGAAGAAACAAGTACCTATAATTCTCCTAAAGACAAAGCTTTAGAACAGATTCTATGGGATATATAGGACTTTGTTGGTGCACCCAGGAATGAGAAAAGGGAGCGAAGACAACCAGACTGATACTAGGCCTTGGTAGCTCAGGTTGGGGAAGCCTCTAGTTTTTAGGAAGCCGTTCAGCATCAAGTATCGGTAGATGCTATGGTGGAGGAATACAGTTCTATAATGGTCAATGATGTCTGGGAAGTGGTACCTAGGCCTCAGGACAGGTCAGTGGTAGGTTTGAGATGGATCTACAAAGTCAAATATGTTGCAGATGGCAGTGTGGAAAAATACAAAGCCAGGTTTGTGGCTAAGGGGTATGCGCAGAAGGAAGGGATAGCCTACGAAGAAAGCTTCACCCTAGTAGCCAGGTATACTTCTATTAGATCTGTGATATCCCTTTAGCATAGATGGGTTGGGAGATTCACTAGATGGATGTCAAGACGACGTTCTTGAACGAGGTGATAGAAGAATTATACATTGAACAACCAGAGGGTTTTGAGACACATGAGAAGAAATCTCATGTATGCAGGTTGAAGAAAGCCTTGTATGGGCTTAAGCAGATACCTAGAGCATGGTACGGTCGAATCAATGGCTACTTGCAGAAGATGGAATTCGTCAAGAGTGATGCAGATCCTAATCTCTACTATCTTGTTGTAGAGAATGAGCCTTTGGTCCTGGTGTTATATGTGGATGACCTTTTCCCGACATGCTCATCCAGGCTCATCAAAGATTGCAAGGAGAACCTAGCCATAGAATTCAATATGAAGGATTCGGGATGGATACATTATTTCATGGGGTTGGAAGTTTGGCAGCAGAAGGGAGAAATCTTCCTTGGACAAGGGAGGTATGCTGCAGAGATTTTGGAAAGGTTCAACATGCAGGACTGTAGACGTATGGCTACTCCAATGATCACCATCTGGAAGAAGATTGATGCATCCGAAGATAAAGAGGTCAATCTGACTTTGTATAGGTAGCTCATAGGTTCCCTGATGTATCTGGTCAAATACCAGGCCAGGCATTTGTTACGTTGTCAATACCCTCAGTCAGGTCATGGTGGAACCAAAGAGGGCGCACTGGGCAACAGCCAAGCGTGTTTTCAGATATATACGAGGAACAATCGAGCATGGACTAATGTACACCCAAGGCAATGACATCAGGCTGAGTGGGTTCATTGATGCAAATTGGGTTGGAAGTTCAGTAGATCGGAAAAGTACCACTGGGTACTGTTTCAACACTAGATTAGGAATGACCTCTTGGTGTAGTAGGAAATAGAAATCCATGGCTCTAAGTTCAGTTGAACCAGAATATATTGCAGCTAGCACTGCTTCATGTGAAGCCATATGGATTAGGAAATTGGTTGTGAATCTATTCAGGAGGAAGATGGAAGTGACTAGTATTTTGTGTGATAATCAGAGTTGCTTCAAGATGTCTGAGAATCGAGTATTTCATGATTAGTCGAAGCACATTGTTATCAAGTGTCACTTCGTCAGAGACTGTCCAAATAGGGGCAATACAGTTGAGGTACACTCCTACTAGAGAACAGGTGGCAGACATTCTCACCAAGGCTTTGGGAAGAACAAAGTTTGTTTATTTCAGGGAAAAGATGGGGATGGTGAAGAATCTGTTCCAGTAGCAAAAACGGATAGTATAGATGCAGTGCAGCAGTTAGCAGTGGTAGTGCTATAGGTAACATGATGCAACATATTCACAGGGAGCTGTAGTACAGATATAGTAGTGACAATTGCAGTGTCATGGGCAACAGTACAGGTTGCAACAATGTAGTAGATGAGGGGTAGTAGACCGAGCATCAAACAACGCAGAGGACTGATGTCATGGATCAGTGTGGTGCCTGTATTGGGAAGTACTACTAGACCACATTCCTCACTAAGAGGGAGTGTTGATTTTGAGTAGCATCGTATGTGCTCTAGCTCCAAAATTTTGTGGAGGGGCTAGAACATATGAGATCTCTAAGACCCAGAAATCGTTTGGAGAAATTCCACCCGGATGAGGAGTTATTAAAATAATTGATATTTTTAATGGATTCCTAAGTCTAAACATAGGAAAATAAAAATATTAATGGGTATTAATAAAGATATGTGTGAGAAGCTTCTAAGAGACGAGGATCAAGTCTGTTTTAATCTTTAGCTATTGATTAGAGACTTAATCTCGGTTGTTGATTCATCAACAGGAAAAGTATAAGAGAAGACTTGAGAGGCATTTTGAGATACACCAGCAGATACTCAGTATCCAAGGAAAATCGATTCTCAAAGAGGAGGAGATCGTTTTTAGAGGGAGAGTTGCTGGGTGGAGGAAGAGGAGGGCATTAGCAGCAGTCAGTGACTGAGGAGGAGGCGATGTAGGGGTATTGAGAGACAACACAGAGGGAAGACACTATCCAGGAAATACAGTCCTCACGTAGGATGACGCAGAGGGACGCAAAATCACGTAGAATGACGCAAAAGTGATGCAGAAGTGGGAGAAGGGTCTCCAGGATGTCATAAAGTTTCCAGGAAAGGGATGAACCTTGAATCAAGTGTTTTCTCTTAGTAGTATCTCGATTTCTCTGTCAAATCATTCATTATAAAGCGATTGTTGTTGACGATTAATAAAACCGTCGTTTGCTGCACCAGTTTTCCCACATTGGGTTTTTTCGGGACAATTTTCCAAGGACATCAGTGTTGATGTGATTGGTTCTTGTGCTTGTTAGTTTCTCTATGTAATTATGTGATAACTGCAGTAGAATTTATTTTAATGTTTGTTGAAGGGATTTTGTAGATAATTTATTGTGAGAAATATGTAGGTGAAATAAATCAGTTATTGCAGTAGAATTTCGGGTTAGAAATTTCCACAAAATCCTGGTCATATAACATAGTTTTTGCAGCCCCAACTATGGTTCTATTTTTCCACTCCGCTATCCCATTCCATTGTGGATTATATGGAGCTGTCTATTCTCTTCTAGTGCCTTCCTTAGCGTAAAAATCTGTGAAGTCTTTATTAATATATTCTCCACCATTATGTGAGCAAAGCACCTTGATCTTCTTCCCTATTGCATTCTCCACTAGAGCCTTAAAGTCTCTGAAACGATTGAAAACCTCATCTTTGGCTTTCAAGAAGTAGATCCAAGATTTCCAGGAATGGGCATCAATTAAGGTGACAAAGTATTTGGCACCACTGAGAGCTCTAGTGGACATCGAGCCACAAATATCTGGATGTATAAGCCTTAACATGCCATTTGCTCTATTGTCACTTCTTGGGAATGTTACCTTAGCATACTGCCCAAGTACGGATCCTCTGGAGTCTGCACACATCATCATGTTCCATGCCAAGTTTTGGAACCCTTGTTACTGTTTCCCTGAGCATCTTGAGTGCTCCATGGTGTAGATGTCCCATTCTCCTATGCCATAACTCATTCAGTTCCTTCCCACGACTACTATCACTGCCTATTAGTGTCATTGGAGAGTCGCACTGCAACTTGTACAATCTGTTGCTTCGAACTCCAATCTATCTTAACCTCTTCCAAAATGAGTGTTTAATAAGCACTTTCTTCCCTACGAAGTGGATATCATATCCCTTATCCTGTAACTGGGATACTGAAATCAGGTTCATACCTAATCCTGACATATCCAATGCATTTGTAGCGCTAGTGCTTGCTCACTCCATCTGAAAATTGATAGTACCTCTCCCTTCTGGAGTACACTTTGTTTTGTTTCTCATCGTAATATGGAAGTCCATCTGCTCCTCCTTGCAGCTAAAGAAATATTCTCTAACCCCTGTTATATGCGCTGATGCTCCATTGTCTATATACCAGACACCATGTGAAGCTGATCGAGCAAGCAAATTCGTCCTCCAACCTAGAAGTCAAATGTGAAGCCTCTTGAAAGTAAATTTGTCCATGGTCATATTGAAGAATTTATAGTGTGCTATTCCTTTTTCTACTTGACGCTGATTCTGCAACTCCTAACTGCTGCAAAACCGTTTGTGCTCAAGCAAGGAATCTAATTAGCAAAAGTTTGAGCTACTATTGCTCCCTTTAACTGCTAGAATCGTTGTCCTAGGTAAATCAAAATTTTCTACCAATGCTGCAACTGAAATATCGAATTTTTTCCCCCGCAACTTGGCTTGCCTGTCAAGGAAATGGGTTCCCTAGGAAATAGTGCATCAAATCCAAATCCTTCATATTAAATTCTGCTACCAGGTTCCTCTTGCTGTCCTCTATGAGCCCTGATGATCCCGTCAAGAAGAGATCCATGTCAATCTTGACGAATCCCATCTGCTGCAAGTAACTGTCAATCTGAGCATACCATGCCTTGGGAGGTTGCTTGAGTCCGTATAGAGCTTTGTTTAGTCTGCACACATGAGTTCACCTCTCATGAGTCTTGAAGCTCTCTGGCTATTCTATGTGCACCTCTTCCTCTATCACCTCATTCAAGAATGTTGTCTTGACATCCATCTAGTGAATATGCCACCCCATCTTAGCTGCTAGGGATATAACTAACTAGATAAAAGTGTACCCCATCTTAGCTGCTAGGGATATAACTAACTAGATAAAAGTGTATCTTGCAACTATGGCGAAGGTCTCCTCATAATCTATCCCTTCTTTCTGTGCATACCTCTTTGCCACTAACCTAGCCTTGTACTTTTCCACGTCGCCATTTGGAGCATACTTGATCTTGTAGATCCATCTAGAACCTACAACTGATTTGTCTTTAGTCCTTGGCACCACCTACCAAACATCATTCATCATGATAGAGCTATACTCTTCTACCATGGCATCTGCCCACCCCTGATGCTGTGTGGCCTCCTAAAAGTTGGAAGGTTCTGAGGCACCAATGCTTGGTATCTATTAGGTTGTCAGTGTTGTCTCTTGTTCATCATATGAGTTCCAATAAACTCCTCTCCATCTCTCAATGTCTGACGAACCTCTTTGCTGGATTGACCACTAGTTGTGGAAGGTTCAACCAGCTCTTCCTCATCTTGCTTTTGCTGCTCCATCTACTGTGAACTCCCTTGACCTCCTACGCTTGGGGAAATACTGGTACTAGTCACTATACTTGATTCATGTGACTGTCCTACTACCGGTCCCATTGATTGCCCCTATGGATGGACCAAAGGAGCTTCTACTGGTTGATTCTGATCATCTACAGGCATCTCATGAGCTCTCCTGAAAGCTTGGTCCTCCATGAACTTCAGGTCTCGTCTCACCACAATCTTCCTACTGTTAGGAATGTAGGTCTTGTACGCTTTTGAGGTTTCGCTATACCCAACGAGAAACCCCTTCTCTGTCGTATGATCCAATTTGGTGTGCTTTTCATCTGACACATGGAAATAAGCAACATTGCCAAAGATCTTGAAGTGACTAACTTCTGGCTTCTTCCCTATGAAGACCCCTTTTGGCATTTTCTTCGCCAATGGTCTATGAGGAATCCTGTTCTGAATATACACTGTTGTGTTACATGCTTCTACCCATAAAAACCTAGGGAAATCCTGGTCATATAACATAGTTTTTGCAGACACAACTATGGCTTTGTTTTTCCGCTCCGCCATCCCATTATGCAATGGATTATACGAAGCTGTCTATTTTGTTATGATGTCTTCCTTTGCGCAAAAATCTGTGAAGTATTTATCAATATATTCTCCACCATTATCTGAGCAAAGCACCTTGATCTTCTTCATTGTCCACGAGAGCCTTAAACTCTTTGAAACGATTGAAGACCTCATCTTTGGCCTTCAAGAAGTAGATCTGGGTTTTCCAGGAATGGTGATCAATTAAGGTGACAAAGTATTTGGCACCACTGAGAGCTCTAGTGGACATCAAGCCACAAATATCTGAATGTATAAGCCTTAACACGACATTTGCTCCATTGTCATTTCTTGGGAATGCTGCCTTAGCATACTTCCCAAGTATGCATCCTCTTCACACATCATCGTGTTCCATGCCAAGTTTTGGAACCCTTGTTACTATTTCCTTGAGCATGTTGAGTGCTCCATGGTGTAGATGTCCCATTCTCCCATGCCATAACTCATTCAGTTCCTTCCAACTGTTGCTGTCACTTCCTATTAGTGCCATTGGAGAGTCGCGCTGCAACTTGTACAATCTATTGCTTCAAACTCCAATCTGCCTTACCCTCTTCGAGCATGAGCGTTTAACAATCACTTTCTTCCCTACGAAGTGGATATCATATCCCTTATCCTATAATTGGGATACTGAAATTAGGTTCATACCTAATCCTGACACATGCAATACATTTGTAGCACTGGTGCTTGCTCCTTACCCCCTCTGAAAATTGATGGTACCTCTTCCTACTGGAGTACACTTTGTTTTGTTTCTCATCGTAATCTGGAAGTCCATTTGCTCCTCCTTGTAGCTAGAGAAATATTCTGTAACCCTTTCCATATGAGCTGATGCTCCACTGTCTATATACCATACACCTTGTGAAGCTAATTCTGTCAAGCAAGCAAATTCGTCCTCCAACCTGGAAGACAAATGTGAAGCCTCCTAAATGTCAATTTTGTCCATGGTCATACTGAAGAATTTACAGTATGCTATTCCTTTTTCTATTCGACATTGGTTCTGCAACTCCTTACTGCTCCAAACCCTTTGCGCTCAAGCAAGGAATATTCTTTGCGAAAGTCTGAGCTGTTATTGCTCCCTCTAACTGCTAGAATCGTTGTCCTAGGCAAATCAAAATTTTCTGCCAATCCTGCAATTGAAAAATCGAATTTTTGCCCCCGCAGCTTGGCCTTCCTATCAAGGAAATGGGTTGCCTAGGAAATAGTGCATCAAACCCAAATCCTTCATATTAAATTCTGTTGCCAGGTTCCTCTTGCTGTCCTCCATGAGCCCTGATGATCCCGTCAAGAAGAGATTATCCATATACAATACTAGGATGAGTGGCTCACCCTCTACCATCAAATAGTAAAGGTTGGGATCCACGTCAGTGCTGACAAATCCCATCTGCTCCAAGTAATTGTCAATCCGACCATACCATGCCTTGGGAGGTTTCTTGAGTCCGTATAGTGCTTTCTTTAGTCTGCACACATGATTTCGCCTCTCATGAGTCTCGAAGCCTTCTAGCTGTTCTATGTACACCTCTTCCTTTATCACCTCGTTCAAGAATGTTGTCTTGATGTCCATCTGGTGAATCTGCCACCCCATCTTAGCTACTAGGGATATAACTGACCGGATAGAAATGTATCTTGCAACTAGGGCAAAGGTCTCCTCATAATCTATCCCTTCTTTCTGTGCATACCTATTTGCCACCAACCTAGCCTTGTACCTTTCCATGCCGCCATTTGGAGCATACTCTATATTGTAGATCCATCTATAACCTACCACTGATTTGTCTTTAGTCCTTGGCACCACCTACCAAACATCATTCGTCATGATAGAGCTATACTCTTCTACCATGGCATCCCCCCACACCTGATGTTGTGTGGCCTCCTAAAAGCTAGAAGGTTCTGAGGCACCAATGCTTGGTATCTATTAGGTTGTCAGTGTTGTCTCTTGTTCATCATATGAGTTCCAGTAAATTCCTTTGCATCTCTCAATGTTTGACAAACCTCTCTGCTAGCTCGACCACTAGTGGTGGGAGGTTCAACTAACTCTTCGTCATCCTGCCTCTGCTGCTCCGTTTGCTGTGAACTCTCCGGATCTCCTACGCCTGAGGAAATACTAGTACTAGTCACTGTACTCGATCCTTGTGACTAGCCTACTACCAGTCCTACTGGCTACCCCTATGGCTGGACCAAAGGAGCTTCTGTTGGTTGATTCTGATCATCTGCAGGCATCTCATGAGATCTCTTGAAAGCTCAGACCTCCATGAACTTCATATCTTGTCTCACCACAATCTTCCTACTGCTAGGAATGTAGATTGTGTATGCCTTTGAGGTTTCGCTATACCCAAAGAGAAACCCCTTCTTTGTAGTATGATCCAATTTGGTGCGATTTTCATCTGACACATGGCAATAAGCAACACAGCCAAAGATCCTGAAGTGACTAACTTCTGGCGTCTTCCCTGTGAAGACGCCTTCTATTGTTTTCTTCCCCAATGCTCTATGAGGAGTCTTGTTTTGAATATACACTGTCGTGTTATATGCTTCTACCCATAAAACCCTGGGCAAATCCTGGTCATATAACATAGTTTTTGCAGCCCCAACTATGGTTCTGTTTTTCCGCTCTGCTATCCCATTCCGCCATAGATTATATGGAGGTTTCTATTCTCTTCTGATGCCTTCCTCCGCGCAATAATCTGTGAAGTCTTTATCAATATATTCTACACCATTATCTGAGCAAAGCACCTTGTTCTTCTTCCCTGTTGCATTCTCCACGAGATCTTTAAACTCTCTGAAACGATCGAAGACCTCATCATTGGCCTTCAAGAAGTACATCCAGGTTTTCCAGGAATGGTCATCAATTAAGGTGATAAAGTGTTTGGAACCATCGAGAGCTCTAGTGGACATCGAGCCACAAATATTTGAATGTATAAGCCTTAACGTGCCATTTGCTCTATTGTCACTTTTTGGGAATGTTGCCTTAGCATACTTTGTAAAAATTTTTCATTTCCCACCTAGATTTTCAGTTTCACCTTATTTCTCCAAAATAGTTAAATGCCCTTTCCCATATCCATAAATTCAACAGCTGAAAAATAAATTTTTCTGAAAACACAAATTTTGGAAATTTTACCGAATGCTTGGAAAATGCAGAAATAAAAATCAACAGGTACAAACAGCCATTAAACACATTTAAACACAGTGATTTTTGGTCAAAGTGACCTTGGAAAACCCCCTACAACTCTTGGGGAAAACCAGTTCGAGAGCTCCTTATTTCTGAAAATGCTTTTTACAGTGAGAAATATTCAGCAAAAAAAACAGCAAGCAAACTTTTACAACTTATCTCGTTTTCCGTGCCTCACAACCAACTGGAAAACTTGCAACCAGCAAAACAGAACAACTATACTGTTGTACAACCTCCACAAAACAGCTGTACGGCCTCCTTGAGAACTGCTGTACGACCTCCTCAAAATCTGCTGTACGGCCTCCTCAAAATTTGCTGTACGGCCTCCTTGAAAACGGTGCCCAAATAATGCCTTTTGCTGTGTGCTAACTCAGTTGTACGGATTTGCTAAAGCGCTGCCTTGGAATGTGTGCCAAGCTGCTGTCTCCTTCTCCCTGTCTAAAAATCTCCCTTGCTCTCTTGCTCTCCTTCTCTCAATCTGCTCATGAAAGAATGAATGACCTTTTCCTCCTTTAATCTAACCCTAAGTGACTTTTGGGGAACCCCTAAATCCAATGGCTGAAATAGATTGAGATCTAGGGCTGAGATTAAATGCTCATTTAAATTCACTTCCTATTTTTTTAATTACCCCCACTTTAATAAAGACCCACTTAGTCATTTATTTCCAAAGTCACTTTTCCTTTCTAATTTTACATTGACTTTATTAAAGTCACTTTGAAATTAGACTTTAGTAACTTTATCATTTAAAGTCACTTTTCAATTAGATTTGACTTTATAAAATTAGAAAGTCACTTTAGGAGAAAAATTAAATTCTTTTGGACACTATTCCGTAGGCCAAAGATCAAAGCCTTAGGGAACCACCTGTCCTTCGGTACCAAATTTCAACACTCCCTCTTACCGAGGAAGGTGTTCCCTACCACACCCATCTTGTGTCTGAAGTAGACATGCTTGCCTGTGGTAAGGCTTTGGTAAGAATATCTGCAACCTGCTCATCAGTGGGAATATACTCAAGCTTCACAGCTCCCTTCTGAACATAGTCTCTGATGAAATGATATTTGATCCCGATATGCTTTGACCTGTCATGAAACACTAGATTCTCCGTGAGTTTAATGCAACTTTGATTATCACAGTAAATCACTGAAAGTCTCAACGGCTGACCAAATAAGCCAAACAACATCTTGCGAAGCCAGATGGCCTCACAAATAGCTAGACTGGCTGCCATATACTCTGCTTCTGCTGAACCATGACACTACTGCTGAACCCAACCCAAAACAGCACCTTGAAGTGCTCTTCCTATCAGAAGCACAACCTGCCCAATCAGAATCATTGTATCCTACCAATCTCACTCCATCTCCCTGCCTGTAGTCCAGACCATAATCCACTGTCCCCTGCAAGTACCGCAAAATGTGTTTTGCAGCCAACCAGTGAACCTTCCTAGGCTCACACATAAACTGACTCATCGTGTTGACTGCAAAACAGATATCTGGTCTAGTGTTGACCAAATACATCAAGGAACCAATCAGCTGCCTGTACAATGTGGGATCCACCAACTCGGAATCCGAAGCATGAAGCTTCTTCCAGTTGGTAATCATCGGTGTCGACATGGGTCTACAATCCTCCATGTGGAATCTGCTAAGGATGTCCACAATATATTTCCCCTGCCCCAGGAAGAAATGCCCCTCCTCCTGCCACACCTCCAAACCCAAAAAGTAATGCATCAAGCCAATGTCCTTCATCTCAAACTCCGTCACAAGATCTCTCTTGCAGTGCTCTATGAGTCTCTCTGCACCTGTAATGACCAAGTCATCCACATACAACACCAGAATGAGAGGCTCCTCACCTATCATAATAAAGTAAAGGTTCGGATCTGCCTCACTCTTTGTGAAACCCATCCCCTGCAAATAAGTATCTATCCTGGAGTACCAAGCTCTGGGAGCTTGCTTCAGGCCATAAAGGGCCTTCTTCAGTCTGCACACATGGGACTCCTTCCCATGCACCTCAAAGCCCTGTGGCTGCTCAATGTACACCTCCTCTTGTATGAAGCCATTGAGAAATGCAGTCTTCACATCCATCTGGTGGATCTTCCAACCCATCTCTGCTGCTATCGATATAATGCAGCGGATCGAAGTATATCGAGCCATGGAAGCGAAGGTCTCCTCATAATCAACTCCCTCTACTTGGGAGAACCCTCTAGCCACAAACCTTGCTTTGAATTTCTCAATGCTGCCATCTGCAACATGCTTTACCTTGTAAAGCCATCTGGAAGTAACCACGGATTTTCCCTCAGGCCTCGTCACCACTTCCCACACATCATTCTTCATGATAGAAGAATACTCCTCCTGCATGGCCTGTCTCCAGACCTACTGGCTAGCTGCCTCCTTATAGCTAGAAGGCTCAGAGTCAAGGATGCTGGTAGCCATTGCCATATAGCTGCAAAACCTCTCAGGTGGTCTACTCTCTTTGACCGACCTCTTAGGCTTAGCAACAGATGTGGTATCTCTTAAGGTGTCCTGAAGCCACATGGGCTTTCTCTTCCCTGATTATGCTTCTCCCATAGGAGAATGAAACTCCTCCTCCTCATCACCAGGAGCCTGAACTCCTAATTGCCTATCTGTTGTCCTCCTGCCTGCACCTGAACCTGTAGAAGCTGAGGTACCGTGTGAACTGTCCATCAGTGGACTCCCTAATGAACTGCTCTGTGGACTGCTCTGCATGCTGCCCGGAGCACCACCCCTCTGGCTCGGCGAGCCACTGCTCACTGACGGACCTGACATCGTCCTAGATGTACCTCCGGATCCTCCTGATCCCTGCCCACTGGATCCCTCCGACTGACTCAACTGCTGCTGAGGGTCTGGCTGATCCAGATACTCTAACTCCCGTGACCTCCTAAAGGCCCTGTCCTCCTCGAACTTCACATCCCGCCTGACAACAACTTTCCTCTGTGCAGGAATGTAAATCCGAAAGGCCTTTGAGGTTTCACTATAGCCCACAAAGATACCCTTCTTTGCGGTGGGCTCTAGTTTGGTCCTCTTCTCCTTGGGTATGTAGGAGTATGTAATGCACCCAAAGATACGAAGATGTCCGATATCAGGCTTCTTCTCAGAAAAAGCCTCCACCGGAGTCATGTGCCCTAAGGTACGATGCGGACTCCTGTTTTGCAAATAAACAGCTGTATTGCAGGCCTCTGCCCACAAGAACAATGACAACCCCTGATCATGTAACATGGCTTTGGTAGCCCCTACGATGGATTTGTTCTTCCTTTCCGTAACCCCGTTCTGCTGGGGGTTGTAAGGAACAGTGAACTCCCTCCTAATGCCTGCCTCCCCACAATAGTCAACAAACTCTCCAAGGGTGTACTCTCCCCCATTGTCCGACCTCAGGGAGTTGATCTTCCGACCTGTCTGTGTCTCCACAAGAGCTCTAAACTTCTGAAACCACTTGAAGACCTCACTCTTGGTCTTCAAGAAACAAATCCAGGTCCTCCTGAAGTGATCATCAATGAATAAAACATAGTACTGATATCCACTCGAGGAAACATGAGACATCCGACTGCTCACATCGGAATGAATCAAATCAAGTATCCCAGTCGCTTTGCTGTCACTGCTGGGAAAAGGGGATTTGGCAAACTTGCCGATCGCACATCGTCTGCAAGTATCAAAGTGATTAGTACTGAAATCTGGCACACCTGTAGTGATTTCTCGCAAGGTCCTCAAGGTTCCATGATACATATGTCCCATCCTGCGGTGCCAAATCTCACACAGCTCAGAACTTCTAGCTCTGTTGTCAGTACTATTGCTCAATGCCAAAAGGGACTGGAATGCAAACTTGTACACCTTTGCATGGTGTACACCTATCACTCTAGCTGAATCAGCTGGAGTACCCCTGGGATACATCAACACCTGTCCTCCCCTGAGCAGTGCCTCATATCCTCTGTCCTCCAAAGCTGAGACGGATATGAGGTTCTTCCTCATCCCTGGCACATAAAGAACATCTGACACCTTCAAGAGAGGTTTGGACTCCCTCTGAAATGTCAGTGTCTTCACACCAACTGCTCTAACAACTCTGTCATCAGCGAGTACTACTTCCATATCAGTACCACTCTTTGAAAGCTCTGAGAAGTACTCACGGACTCCTGTCATGTGATGTGAAGCCCCACTGTCCACATACGAGATACCCGAAGCTGCTCCGCCAATCGAGGGAAAAGCATGCTCCCTCTGAACTTGTGTGGCAGGTGACCCTGCACTAGAGGACTCACACGCAGTGAACCCAAACTCCCAGTCAAAACGATTTGCAAAGTCCTCAACCTCTGCTGAAGCTGCCACGCTCTGGTTCTTCCCCTTCTTCTTCTTCTTCTATGGACACACCACTGCATAGTGTCCCATCTTTTGACATTTCCAACACTTCACCTTGGAATAGTCCTTCTGTGTGTTACCCTGTTTACTTTTACCTTTGTCTTTGCCCCCACCATTGCTTGTGGAAGTCTGCTTCTTCCCTTTGCCTTTCTTGCCTTCTGCTAACAGTGCTACATCCTCATCCTGCTCAACTCGCTTGGCTGCCCCAAGCTGACCTTTCCTGATCTCTGTCTGAAGGCAATCATCCCAAAACCTCTCCCATGTGGGAAGGGTCTCACGTGCACAAACCCCATCAGCAAAGTTCATCCATGAACAGGGGAGGCCATTCACTGCAATCCGCACCAACTCAGTGGGTGGAATGACCTCTCCAATTGCTGCCAACTTATCTCTGACATTAGTAATCTTTGTGAGATATCCATCTGCACTATCATTACCCATCTTAATGGTCTTCAGCTTCTTCTTTAGGACCATTTTCCGGTTCTCATTGGTACTCTGGTAGAGATTGGACAATGCTGGCCACATCTCATGGGCATTTCTCTTTCCTCTCACATGAGGAATGCAATGGTCTTTGACTCCGTCTAGAATCAGTCTCTTGCTCTTGTTGTTCTTTTTATTATAATCAGCCAATTGAGTAGCATCAGTAGGCGCAACAACAGGGTTCTATGTGGTATGCACCATGATGTCCCAGACTTATGCGTCCTCAAAGATACTCTGCATTCTTTCCTTCCAAACGCTGTAATTGTTATGCCCATCCAACCTATCCTCCACCCTCAATCCCAATGACATCCCGCTGTCCTAAAACTGAAAAATAGCACTGCTGTAGTAAAGATAAAACTTCTGTTTGTGAAAAATCAGCTTGCTGGAATTTTCAGAGTGAAAAATCAGCAGGCTGTAATTTTCCTCCTTGCTGTCCCAAACTGCACTTCAGCACTCAAGCTCTGATACCATGTAAAAAATTTTCATTTCCCACCGCGATTTTCAGTGTCACCTTATTTCTCCAAAATAGTTAAATGCCCTTTCCCATATCCATACGTTCAGCAACTGAAAAATAATTTTTTCTAAAAACACAGATTCTGGAAATTTTATAGAATGTTGGAAAATGCAGAAATAAAAATCAGCAGGTACAAACAGCCATTAAACACATTTAAACACAGTGATTTTTGGTCAAAGTGACCCTGGAAAAACCCCCTACAACTCTTGGGGAAAACCAGTTCGAGAGCTCTTTCTTATTTCTGAAAATGCTTTTTATAGTGAGAAATATTCAGCTAAAAAAACAGCGAGCAAACTTTTAGAACTTATCTTGTTTTTCGTGCCTCACAACCAACTGGAAAACTTGCAACCAGCAAAACCGAACAGCAATACCGCTGTACGGCCTCCTCCAAATCTGCTATGCGGCCTCCACAAAACAGTTGTATGGCCTCCTTGAGAACTGCTGTACGGCCTCCTCCAAATTTGCTGTACAACCTCCTCAAAATCTGCTGTACGGCCTCCTTGAAAACGGTGCCCAAATATTGCCTTTTGTTGTGTGCTAACTCAGCTATACAGATTTGCTAAAGTGCTGCCTTGGAATGTGTGCCAAGCTGCTGTCTCCTTCTCCTCCCTGTCCAGAAATCTCCCTTGTTCTCTTGCTCTCCTTCTCTCAATCTGCTCATGAAAGAGTGAATGACCTTTTCCTCCTTTTCCTCCTTTAATCTAACCCTAAGTGACTTTTGGGGAACCCCTAAATCCAATGGCTTGAAAATAGATTGAGATCTAGGGTTGAGATTAAATCTCATTTAAATCTCACTTCTATTTTTTAATTCACCCCACTTTATAAAGACCACTCCATCATTATTTCCAAAGTCACTTTCATTTCTAATTTTACGTTGACTTATTAAAGTCCAATTAAATTAGACTTTAGTAACCTTTATCAATTAAAGTCACTTTTAAATTAGATTTGACTTTATAAAATTATAAAGTCACTTTAGGAGAAAAATTAAATTCTTTTGGACACTTTTCCCTAGGCCAAAGATTAAAGCCTTAGGGAACCACTTGTCCTCCAGTATCAAATTTCAACATACTTCCCAAGCACGCATCCTCTGCACACTTCATCGTGTTCCATGCCAAGCTTTGGAATCCCTGTTACTGTTTCCCCGCGCATCTTGAGTGCTCCATGGTGTAGATGTCCCATTCTCCTATGCCATAAATCATTCAGTTCCTTCCCACTGCTACTGTCACGGCCTATTAGTGCCATTGGAGAGTCGAGTTGCAACCTGTACAATCTGTTGCTTCGAACTCCAATCTGTCGTACCCTCTTCCAGCATGAGTGTTTAACAAGCACTTTCTTCCCTACAAAGTGGATATCATATCCCTTATCGAGATATTGAAATCAGGTTCATACCTAATCTTGACACATGCAATACATTTATAGCATTGGTGCTTGCTCCTTACTCCCTCTGAAATTGATGGTATATCTCCCTACTGGGGTACACTTTGTTTTGTTTCTCATCGTAATCTGGAAGTCCATCCACTCCTTGTAGCTAGAGAAATATTCTCTAACCCCTGTCATATGAGCTGATGCTCCACTGTCTATATACCAGACACCCTGTGAAGCTGATCTTGTCAAGCAAGCAAATTTTTCCTCCATGTTGAATTTTCTAAGTCTACCCGTTAGAAAATTAATTTGTATTCTATTGGTTTGTTTCTTCTACTTGTCAATTCTAAACAAATTATTTAAAACATTTAAATACTGAAATAAACACAATATAGTCACAACATCTATAGATCATCAGTTGAAAGAAAACAAACACACAAGTGACACTGTTATTTTTGGACAAATCTCCCCAGAAAAACCCAATGTGGGAAAACCAATGTAGCTATTATGAGGGTTTATTATTATGCAATATTTCCTTTAGTAGCACTGTGTGCCTAATCGGCTCACCCGACAGAGAGAAATACACAGCAACAATACCTCTGCATTCAGAAATAGGTGTTCAGAAAACCTGTCCCATGAAACTCTCTTTGGCGACTTTGAAGCTTAGCGCTAGCCCTTCTGGCCTTTACGTCAGCCTCCTGCTGACTTGCGTTAGCCCGAGGACCCTCTATGTCAGCCTCTGAGGCATTGCGCAACCTTTGGGACCATCTGCGTCACTCCAACAGCCTCTGTGTGGATGATGCAGTCCCTCTGGCCTCTGCGCTATCTCTCCGGGCTCTCCGTGGCTTGAACTGGTTTCTGCTCTTACTCTCTGCTTCTGCGCTGGTCTCTCAGTACTGTCTCTGCCTCTTTGTCCAGTACTCACTATCCCTCGTTGCTGATCACCGATTCACTTTTGCTTAGCAACTCTGCTCTAGCAAAATGAATGACTGATCACTGTGGTGTGTTCTCCAACTGATCCTCAAGCTTCTTCTTATACTTTTCTCGTTGGTCCTTCAATAGCCGAGATTAAATCTCTAATCAACGGCTAAGATTAGATTTGGCTTGATCCATGATGTTTGGAACCTTCTAACCCAGTTTTATATTAATATTCATTAATATTTTGTTTTTTCTAAGTTTAGACTTAGGAATTCCATTAAAAATATTAATTATTTTAATATCTTCCAAATGGGTACAATCTGTCCAAACCATTTCTGGGTCTTGGAGATCTCATGCGCTTTAACCTATCTACCAATTTTCATGGCTAGAGCACATCCGATGCTAGCCCAAATCAGCCCTCCAACTTGGAAGACAAATGTGAAGGCTTTTGAATGTCAATTTTGTCCATGGTTATATTGAAGAATTTACAATGTGTTATTCCTTTTTCTATTGATGCTGATTCTGCAACTCCTAACTGCTACAAACGCTTTACGTTCAAGCAAGGAATCTTCTTAGCGAAAGTTTGAGCTGTTGTTGCTCGCTCTATCTGCTAGAATCATTGTCCTAGGCAAATCAAAATTTTCTGCCAATCCTGCAACTGAAAAATCGAATTTTTTCCCCCGCAACTTGGCTTCCCTGTCAAGGAAATGGGCTGCCTCAAGAATTCGGCCTGCTGCTCCCTCTTAGCAGCGAAATTCTTTCCTCCGCTTTCAAGCTTTTTGGTTGTTCACTCATGCTTGGATACCATGTACAAATTTTATCTATTGCAACAATTGTAAATTATTCTCCTCACTGTAAGTTTAATTTCGCAGTTTATTTGCTACGACAAACATTGAATAAAATCACAACTGCAATTTTCGCCATAAAAACACTGTGGAAAACAAAATGCTGGAAACATAGAAATTCTAGCGTACACAAGAATTTTGACACTTTTATTTTTGGACAATTGTCCCCGGAAAAACCCAACCTGGGAAAACAAGTGCAACAGATGAGGGTTTTATTATTATTCTCCAGCGACAAATTTGAGTATAATAATTTGGATGCCAAGCTGGCTATCCAATCTGAGAGAAACAATGGCAAAATTATTCTGAGGATTTTTCCTCACACCATAGTTGATTTCAGCTCTCGAGACTGGCCCCTCGGTAATTCATACTGTTGAGAAATCTAGGGCATCATTAGTTAGGAGATTTCTCTTGTCTATAGTTGCTTGCGATATAGTTTTACTTGTTGGATTATGATCTCCTCTTCGTTATGTTATTATTGTGTTCTTTTCATCAATACAATTACCAAATAAACAATAGAAGACAAGTGACACAGTATGTAGGCTTGTCAGCCAGGGTCAAAACCTGTCACTCTTTGAGAGGAAAACCCAATCAGAAATTCTTCTTATATATCTTCAATTGACGAATACCAAGACTATGACAAAGATCCTTGACACTAGAGTCCTCCCAAGACCAAGTCACTAGCCTCTTTGATGTTCTTCCTCTTCCCTTTCTCAGCTTCCTTCTAGTGTCTTGAATTGCTCTTCTCAGCTTCCTAGAGAATCTCGGCCCCTTCTCTTCACACTGCTCTTCTCGGCCTACCTAGAGAATCTTAGTCTCTTAGGTTAACCCTATTCCAGAAACCCTAGAACACTCTTCTCTCCTTAATTAGTATCTTCAAGAGAGATATACCTATGTGACTTCTCCTCGGCTTCCTCTTGCGAGATTCTCTACGCAGACAAGGTCACCTTAATGCAGTAGCAAGTTCTCCGACCTTCTCTCTATGCCCTCAGATCTTGCTACCTTTGCACGTGGGAGAGTATGAAAGCCCAAATCAGACTTCCCAGAAATATCCCTTTCTTCGCTCCTTTTCCTTTGTCCTTAGCTTCTCTTTTCTAGTCCTTCTTTGCACTTATGCTTGTAGGTTCTTCTTCATCGAATTGCTTGTCTCTAAATGAGGCCGAGTGTTGCTATATATACACGTTGCCTCATGTCCTTTAGTTCGACATGATCATAAGGAGGAGAGCCGACATCATCTTATAGGTTTCTTCATTCGTTGTAGGTTGACTTAGAGAGGGCTAGTGACAAGGTCTTGGAGGATTACTTTACATAGACAAGTGTGACTCTTTACAATGTGTAACTTGAATTCATCA
>APFE030130169.1:1300-47559 GCA_000404065.3 Pinus taeda
GTTTCCTTTACTACCCTTTCACCATTAGTGACCCTTTCTTGTAGCAACTTCTTCAATTCTTCTATGTCTGTCTTCAAATCTATCTTCATATCGTCCATCTTAGCTTCCATGTCATTCATCTTAGCTTCCACATCATTCATCTTAGCTTCTACACCTTTCTTTAAACAATCCATCTTATATTTTGTTCCTTTTTGTGCAAGTGACACTTGTTGCACTTGGTCTTGTAATTTTGATATATCATGTTGTGTTTCTTCCTCTTCTTCATGAGTCATGCTAGATCTTTCAGGTTGCCTACTAGGTGTTTCCATTTTCTTTCATCGGGGCATCAATTACTGATAATAATGCTTCACTATGCCCTTTAAATTCCTTCAAAATAATTTTCAAACCAAGCTTAAGCAAACATTTAAAAAATATACACACCTTTTTTCACTTTGCAGGAGCTCGATATTGCCTTTCATGTATCTCTGTAATTTAGTATCATCCAATTCTAAAATTACGACCTGCGATAGCCCTCTGTGTCCTCCTTCCAATGCCACCAGTCTGACCCCAATTGGATTCTCCAATGAAGAGTTATGCCAAATCTCCCACAGTGACCTCATTATAGACTAATTCAGTAGAGCGAAATTGTATGATGTGCCACGTGTCCTGTTTTCACCTTTCGCTCTAAAAATATATACAAGAAACTACAGTCTGTCCTCTTTCTGTACCTTTTTACGAAATTTCAATTTTATGCTCAGAGAGAAAGTTATGACGATTTTCCCCAGGTCACATGTTTTGAATGTAATTCAGGATTCTGCAAAAGGACCAACTTCCTCAGTTCATATCTCCGAAAATATAGTGTGAAAAGCTCTGAAATTTGGACTGAGTTTCAGTGTGATGTCTTCTCAAATGGGTTGTTTTTTTTAGCTTCTGAAACATCGCAAAAATTAAATTATAGCGAAAATTCCACGATGACCTGTTTGGAGCAGCGAAACCCTAGAATCCAAAGCTTTGATACCAAATGTTATGAAACCAGCTCAAGAAAAGATAGAAAAGATAGATCAACGCCTTAGAATTCAGCCTCTTCGAGGGGGAAACCTCCTTTACATTACATAAATGAACAATTCTTCGATGATTCGAATGACAAAACCTCCTTTCTATATATAGGAGTCTAAGGAGTCACAATATAACCTAGCCGACCTAACAATAATAATATAAAACGACAAAAATAACAATAGAGGGATTCTATGGGGCACAGTAATAACAATATGGGGACAATAGGGGCACAAAAATATTAATAATGGGTACAACTACAATAGTAATGGGGTAATCACTAGTATTATAGGGACCCAACATACTCTCTATAGATATGACGATTTCCATCACTTGCACATACTGTGTACACTCTTGAAACAAAAGACTTACCGAGGTTGATAATTAATGTGAGGCATTTAAGAGTTCTAAAGACACCTTATATGCACCCAACAGGTGCAACCATATTTTCAAAGATCAATCTCCACTCGGGTTATCATCAGATTAGAATAAAATAGGAAGATATAGCAAAGACTGTGTTCAGGACTTGTTATGGGTATTATGAGTTTGTAGTGCTACCTTTTGGACTGACTAATGCCCTAGAGACCTTCATGTGCCTCATGAATAATATATTTCATCAGTTTTTATTTGTGTTAATCTTTATTGATGATATACTAATCTACTCCCGAAGCATAGAAGAACATAAGGAACATCTCTGTATTATTTTGCAAGTCCTAAGAGAAAACCAACTGTGTGTTAAATATAGTAAATGTGATTTCTTTATAGAACAAATCCAGTACTTGGAACATGTCATCACCAAATATGGAATCGCAGTAGACCCAGAGAAAATAAGGACTATTATGGAGTGGTCAGTACCAAAGGATGTAGCTAACATAAGATCATTCATGGGTCTAGCCAGATATTATAGATGATTCGTGGAAGGTTTTTCTAGAGTGGCATATCCTACTATCTCTCTAAAAAGTAAAGAAAAATCCTTTAGGTGGACCTCTGATTATCAAAGGAGTTTTTATCATCTCAAACATTTACTCACCACCACACCCATCTTGAGTATTATTGATCAAAATAAAGAATATGTGGTTTGTACTAATGCTAGCAAAGAAGGTTTAGGTGGTGTATTAATGCAAGAATGCAAAATTGTTGCCTATAAAACAAGGAAGCTTAAAGAATATGAGAAAAAGTATTCGGTCAATGACTTAGAGCTGACAGAAGTCATCCATGCCATAAAGATGTGGCAACATTACTTCATGGGTAAGAAATTTCTACTAATGACTAATCATCATATTCTAACAAACTACTTCAAGCAGCCCACCTTGTATGCTAGGCAAGCTCATGGGGCTGACTTCTTAAGCAAATTTGATTTTGAAATCACACTTGAAGAGAAAAGAGAACCGGGTTGTGGATGTCGTAATTCGAAGGGTAAATTGTTTGTATCATATTTATTTCAGTGAATCACGAACTACTTTTTATGAGTAGATTTGAGAAACATCCATGCAACATTTAGAATATAAACATTTATGGCAACAAGCTAATTGAACAACCATGAACAACAATTGGGCTATGAGGTAAATTTAGAAGATTTTTTGATTTATAGGAAGAGGATATATGTGCCTGACCAAAAAAATCTTTAAAATCTAATTTTAGATGAATATCATAAGATTCCTTATGCAGGCCATCCCAAATACTAGAAATTGATTACTTCCCTTAGAAAGGAATTTTTTTAGCCTAGTGTGAAGAAGGAGCTAGCAGAATATTTAGCTCATTGTTTGGAATGCGAGAAAGTAAAGGTAGAGCACCACGATCCAGTGGGATTGCTCCACCCATTTCGTATTCCTAAATGGAAATGGGAAACCATATCCATCGATTTCATTATCGGACTGCCCAAGTGTAAAAGGAAAAATGACTCAATAATGGTGGTAATGGACAAATTGAGAAAATCTGCTCATTTCATACAAGTACAGTCAACTTATAGAGAAATACAAATTGATAACATTTTTATGCAAAATATTTTTAAATTTCATGGAGTACCCAAAATGATCATTTCTGATCGTGATGTGAAATTTACATCAGCATTCTGGAAAGATCTATTTGAAGGATTGGACATGTCAGCTACACTTTAGCACTGCTTATCATCCTCAAACGGATGGGTAGACAGAGTGAGTAAACCAAGTAGTAGAAGACATGTTACGGACTTGTGTAATGCAATAGCAATCTAAATGGGAGGACTACATGCACTTGGTGGAGTTTTCTTATAACGATGGATATCATACATCCTTACAAATGAGTCCCTTTGAAGTTCTATACGGGTGTAAGTGCAGGACACCCTTGAGTTGGAGTGGTCCAGAGGACAAATTGATGCTAGGGCTAGACATGTAAGAGGAAATGGAAGAGATGGTTAAAAAGGTACGAGCCAATTTGAAAGTCACTCAGGACTGGAAAAAGAGATTTGTTGATAGGAAGAGACTTTTCTATGATTTTGAAGTAGGGGATCATGTTTACATCCGGGTACAAGCCAAGAAAATCACCTTACAATGGACCGTATGTGCTAAACAAGCACCCCGATTTTGTGGTCCTTTCCAAATTTTAGTTCGAATCGGACTAGTAGCTTACCAACTTTCCTTACCCAGCCATATTCATGTGCACAATGTTTTGCATGTTTCTCTACTTAAGAAATACTTTTGTGATGCTAACCACATAATCAATTAGCAAGACAATCAGGTAAAGTATATAGTAAGTTTTTTAAAATTCGGGCTTATTAAACAAGTTGGTTGATGATTTAAATTATTTTGTTTCTATGTATAGGTTGAACCGGAAGGAAAGTTCCTGGTCGAACCCCTAGTTGTACTTGATCAAAGAGAAGTAACACTACAGAAAAAACTTATCACCCAGGTTAAAGTACAATGGCAGCACTATGGGCTAGAGGAGGCTACCTAGGAAGATGAGCAGGTTATGAAGGATACCTTTCTAGATTTATTTTCAGAAGGAAAACATGGGGAAAATGTTCCATCTTAGCGGGGGGAGATGTGATATCCCCAGATAATGTAAATATTTAAATTACTACAGACAAACAAATTGTTTATTATTTTAAGTTATAAAAGCTCTTTCTTGAATTTATTTATGAAAAAGTAAAATAACAGTTACATGTAAATATTGTTTTACATGCCAAAGTAGTTAGGATTGACAATTACCTATCCCTAACTAATTTCTTGAGGATTTATTCAAGAAGGATCAAGAGGATAGGGGTATCGGAGATCAGGAAGAATTGTGAGAAAGAAGGAAAAATATGTGCTAAAATGTCGCACAGTTTTATGTGGCTATGTCTGGTTTGGACTAGATAGTTGTGAGACTATGAGTTCTCATACAAAAAGGAAGAAGGTTCTTGTATTTAGGAATAGCTTGAGTGGAGACTAACTGGCATAGTAGTCCTAAGGTTGGGAGGCAAAGAAACGAGCAGCAAGGTCTAGTTGTAAACCTAAACTAGAAAAATCTGGAAGACCATGGTCCAGATAAGTGAAAATTCCTCATGTTAAATAGTTAGACATTTATTCTGTATTTTGATATAAATCTATGCATGATAATCACTCTTATAAATTAGAAATGGGCTGGTTAACCTAAGGTATTTTCATAAATAGTCCATAAGTAGATTCTTTTTTTCATGCATCTACACAAGAGATAGAATACTTAGTACTCGGTAAAAGGGTATAGCCAAATTCGATAAACCATAACTAGAAACTGATAGAGATTAGTTAAGAATTTATCATGGCAATAAAACAAAATAGTTAACACATTTTAAATATTTATGCACTAGCCAGAATGCCAAAATACTTATTTAAAAGGCAAACCCTGAGTACACAGGTATCAACTAAACCCTTAACATCAAGGGCAGAGTGAACAATTGTATTCGGGTACATAATAAAGAAAAATGTTCATATTATGTTCCAGAAAAGAAAGAATTAGGAATACCGACCCATCAATATAAATTGAGAAAGTGATTGAGAGAGCTTAAGTAAAAGAAATAATTTATATAAGAATTTATAAAAAAATTATGACAATTAAACCCACGAGGATTCATCCTCTGTATTCAAAACCCTACCCTCGGGAAGCAGGGCATACAATATTACGAATGCTACTTTGAATATGCAAACTATGTAGAAAATTATGGCATCAACTTGACAAGTAGATTAAACTTAAAACATGACAACACCTAACACAAGGAGACTACTAGAAGCTTTAACATTCCTAGAATATGAATAAGGATAAACAAGTAAAAGGAAAATAAAGAACTAAATTTACTCACAACAACATCAAGATTGTCCAAACTAACATTGATAAGGGAAGCTAACCGAGTTGGGCCAGGGTTTGAATCCGCACAACCTTATGCTTTATATACAATTACATATCACCCCTGCTTACAGGTCGGCGTTATAAAATATATATATATATATATATTATATATATTATATATATTATATTTATATTAGATATAGGTTTTTTTGCTCAAATTTGTTAAAATAATAGGTCATGGAAACCCCTTTACAAATATACCAAATTCATAACGTCCTCCAATGGCTGACAATTCTCAAGAAAAATTACTGAGAAATGTAATCACAACAAACAATTCACAACCACAGAATCCGTATGGAGCCAAAACCCAAATCAAGATAAAGGTAAGAACAAGTACCTAGTAGCATAAGAGACTGTCATTACCACATTCATAGGGCCGAGCAAGGGCCTCCTTCCACTTTGTTCCCAAAGCTACATCACTCCAAAAATCCTCCACCCCAACCGGGAGGAGTATCGAAGGTTAAAGTTTGTAAACCATAACAATAGCATAATAAAAGACTGAAATTGAATCATAGCAGATAAACTACTCAGAATAGTAGCTAATTTAAAATGATTGTAGAAACCAACTCACTGCAAGAGGTCAATCCAAGAAGACCAAAACACTTGATAGGAAAGTTTGTAGTGTTTAGAAGGCTTAAAGTGGCAACGATGAGTAGTTTGGAGCAAACAACTTCCAATAACAACCGAGTGAACGAAAATACCTAAGTAGGGAAGAAAACTTCCATATAGTACACCGTATCCATTACCAGAAGAGGGAAAAATGAAAGGGCGACCACATTACTCTAGAGGTATACAACCCCAAGGTTCTCCTCTACCGTCTAATCTAAATGACAATCGGGGACCATCGATCTAGAGTCAATCCTGAAGCCATTGACAGAGTGGTACAGCATTAAAGACTCCAGCGAGGTGACACCTCCACCTAGGTCAAGCAACAGCCAGTGAGTTAATGTAGAGTGAGAGGTTGAGTGATGAGGAATTAATTGACAGCTTAGAAAATGGATAGTCATAAATGATTGAGTTAAATACAATGAATTATGTATAACAGATCGTATTTCAAGAATGACAAGTGGCCTATGGGATCGGCAGAAATTTCTTAAGTGTATAACCTTAATACCTTAGTCATGGTTTGAATGTCATGATATGTATGGTTTTATATGAATTATAATATAAAAGTTAGATATTTCATTAGTTTATTATAAAGAATAATTGCGTTGGTAAATTCATAGGATTTTCAAGTAAGTTCTATGTGTAAAATATGGTAATTAAATAAAGAAAAATACATTACGCATAAATTAACTTGTGGATGTGTGAAAATGATTTAAAACCAACAATAAAATTCTTTACAATTAATGATTCATGATTTAATCAATGAGATGAAACCTTCCTTAATCACTTTGGAAGTTATTTGAAAGTCGCTTTCCTAAAAAATTTACCACTAATTAGCACTAATTCATAGATATGTTCCTTTAATTTATGTTCTTTCACACATCATGAATCATGTAGCAAGATCTTGATTCTCTAAGTTAATAGAGGATTTGCACACATCGTGCATTTTTAGGTATGAGCAATTAGAATCAAATATGCAAAAAAATCTAAGATTATGTGCTCTACAAATAAGCAGATAACTGCATTAAGGAATTCAATATATGGATGAGTGTGTTAATCCACAAATCCATTTTCTTATTAAGCGCTATGGCTACAGAGCACCATCCCTGCTATTAGATATCTGAGAGAAGTTCAGTCTGGTGGCCAAGACTTGGGATTCTCATTCTATGAACCTTCTATTTCTAACTCTGTAATGGTGATCGACAACATCGAAGCAAGTATTTAATAACTGTATTTCCATAATAATTAATGCTCGAAAGTATTCACATTAATAAATGTTTTTCAAAATGTGTCTACATGATATGATTTCGCTTTAAGATTCTGGGGTCCTGTGGTCTACCACACCTTGGTGGGAAGGAAGTCAAATAGTAGGGGGCTCGGCTTGAGATGAATCCCTCATTTTAGCTAGTCCTCTTGGATCAAGTGGACATATAGAAAACTTATGAAAAATGGCTAATGAATTGACCAATCAACCTTCTCAGAGGAGTACAGTCTTAGGAGTTGATAGATGGCTGAAAGCCCAGAGTAGCTCACCACTACCTGACATTTATAAGTAATTATATGTGTATTGAAATGTGGTCATGTATTTTATGATATATGAAGGTTAAAAACTAAATTATGTTATAACAAGTGTGTCAAGGTAGCACACACAACATAGTCTTTGTAATTTAGGATGTATATGTATGTATAATTTAGAGGATCGAACATGTAAAATGTTTAGGTAGGTAACTGAATTTTTTAATTACTATCATTAATCTTATTATTACTTATTGATACATGCAATTGTTGTTTTAATATGAAATTTTTTCAAGAATCATCTCAGAAAACCCTTGGACTTGAAACTTGTAGCTAACCTATATGTAACAATAACACTCATAAAGTTAGAATCTTTCTACGCTATTAGATACTAAGAATAAAATTATTAAATACAAACAACCATATAAGTAAAAACAATCAAATAGTTTGTTTTAATAATTATGTTTTCAATTTATGTAATGACCAAGAAAAATCTAGAGAATCGCTGATTATGGATGAAAGAAGAACAATTTATTAGGTATAATATGTCAATCACATTACATATTTGTAATTATAATTAGAGACATTTTAATCACAAGGAGTAATTGTTAAATGTAAGAAAAGAATGATTTGTTATGAATGAAAGAATAATAACTTTTTAGGTATAAGATGTGAAATACATTACATATTTGTAATTATATAACTAGATTGTAATTATATAACTAGAGAACTTTGAATCACAATCATTAAATTAAAATGTAAAAAAAAATTGATAAATTTATTTGTGTTTAATAATATAATTTTTTTGTAAAAGTATTCAAATTTTAAAATTTTACCATAATTTAAATCTAGTGAAATAGGAATAATATTAAATTAAATTGTTATTATTACTATATGAATTTTTATTTTTTGCTTTAATGTAAAATACAACCATCTATTTAATATTTTATTTTTTATTTTAAATTAAAAATTAAATCATCTATACAAACTTAACGAGTAAAATTTCCATATTTTATATGAATAGACAAAAACAAAAAAAAAAATATAATATATATAATATATTATATATATATATAATATGTTGTGTGTGTGTGTGTGTGTGGTGTGTGTGTGTGTGTGTATATATATATATGTATATTATATATATATATATAATATATAAATATAATATATATACACATACACACACACACACACACCCTTTATTTAAAAATAGAATTTCCATGTCAACTTTCAAATTTGATATGTCTATGTTAAGGTTCAGATAATAAATAAAAAAGATAGGTATAACATTGCACAAGGTGTGTTACTACACCATTAACGATCAGTGGGCACTTTATTTATTTGAATAATTTATTGTGGGTAACTAGGCAAATTATTTATTTCACCATTAATGCAACACCATGAGTGGGCACTTTAGTTTCTTGGATAATTTATTCTAGGCAACTCGACACTTTATTTATTTGAATAATTTATTCTAAGCAACCAGTTTGAATATGATCTCTTAGATGCGCTCTTTAATTTCCATATCATGTGAAAATGTGAAATCATGACCCTGCATGTAAAATAGTTGCATCCATCCTCCATTGTAAAAAATAAGTCTCTGCATTTGTTTGACACATATTTTGCACCCTTGAAATATGTGATGACATTTTGCATGAGACTAATACATGTTTGACATGTTCTTCCTAACACTGTATGGAAGATGTCAACTTGTCTTGGCTTCTCTCTGCCTTCATTCGTAATAGTTAGCAACAATTCAAAAAAATTCTAAGCATAATAATAATACAAATTAGTTAGTCTAATGTTTAAATTTCATAACCAATAATTGAGGGTGGAAGTAACTTACGTGAAATACATATTATTATATTGGATTTAAATGATTGATGAAGTCACATACAATCCTCATACTAATTTTCCATCCAAAATTGATTGTGCATCAACTCAACGACTTACACACTTGTACAAACACATAACTTTTTATTAATATTGGATGTTTATATTATTGATTATATCTTTAATGGAATTAGAGCGTGAAAATTTTAGAGGATATGGAGGGTAAAAGGAAGCTAAGGTACTATAAGGAGGTGATCAACCTCGCCCTTTCTAAACAAAATTATCTCTCTATGTTGACTAGTACTAAGAAGAAAATGAATGTCGCTAGGATTCGAACTAACTCTCATGAGCTTCGGAGTGAGACCAAGCGATGGTCTACTCCCAAGACTTCCTGGGACAATAGAATTTGTCATATTTGTGATACTAAGAAGGTGGAAGATGAAAAGAAATTCCCTTTAGACTACCTGACTCTTGCCCACATCCACTCACAATTCCCTATCATTAGCCACACCTCCTATCTTCTTAACTTATTCAATGAGCCCAACTTTAGAGATCTTGGAACACGTATTTCCCTGCTCATCGATCACAGAAACAATATTTTAAAGAATGACAATTATGCTCTCTTTTCTTGATGTCCAGTACAACACATTGGTCTTAATGAATGTTAATCATCATCATCATCATCATAAGTTTTGGTATCATTCACCAAATGTATTTTCAACCTCAACAAATATACAAATTTTGATCAATAACCAATTTGGAAGAGTACATGATTTACTTTATGCTGAAAATAATAACTCAAGAAACACTAAATGCTATAAAACTATTGAAAATTTGTGAGAAAAGTGATTCCTTGAATTGTGCCTTAATTCAAGGAGTCAAGGTCCAGTTATTTTTTGTGCATGATCGAGTTCCTAAAATTTAGTGGGTTAAAATGTGAAGTTGGGTTACACTTTTTGCCCTTTTTTGAGAAAAAATATTATTTTTAAAATTTCTTCAACTTTTCGCAAGCCAAAGCAATTTTTTTGTTTAAATTTTCATTTTACAATACAACGGAAACTTGTCAGCAATTTTATTAGCTTTCTATTAGTTATTTTTTCGAATATTTTTATTCACATTTGATATGTCAACTTAGCAATTGTCTAAATTAGTGTTTTTATCACTAGTGTATTCTTTGTTAACTTGGTGTTTTTGAAAGAAAAAAAATGTGTTGCAACAATCTAGACATACTCTACTTCGATATTGTTATATTTACGAAACCAACTAATGCACATCATAATTACTAGAATTTTTTGAATTGAACCAATATGAAAAACCTGTAGATTTTGAAGATGTTTAGCAGAGCATCAAATTTCTCAACATATTAGTTATAAACTAAAAATCTAAAAACTACCCATTACAAAAGACAGACCAATGTAATGAACCATACATTTTTCATATTTTTTTATAATGTATTTTGGAAGATACAGTTTTTTTATTTCAAGGAATCATAATGACCTTTGAAATTTTTTTGCACACATTTTTTTAGAAAATTAATTAAAATTAGCAAATTTCTATAAAATTCCATAAAATTTATATCTAGTGAAAGTAGATTTAATTATGCAAATTCTTGTTTTTGTTCTAACAGTAAATCCACCAAAATTGATGGAGTTTAAGCATTCCAAAGTTGGAAAAAGGTGACCAGATCTGAGTTGTTGCAGAGTTGCAGGTTAAAACAGTTATGCCGAATTAAAATTATATTCAGTCAAACTTTTTTTTGTTGTCGACGTCCATTACAATAAATAGAAAAATAATTCGGCCAAATTAAGCTAAAAGTTCGGCCAAATTAGTTTTAAAAGTCTGGCCAAAAATGTGTCGATATTTTCCATCGGTCACAAAATTAAAGGATGCGACCCTCCGAAAAAATGTTTCGCCTAAAACAATATAAATAAATGGAGGCAAAATTACATTTTCACATGCTTTCTTGATTTGGAGTGAACTTTTATGGTAAATCTTATGGGCTAAATTTTTTGGAGTTAATTTTGAAAAAACAAAATTCAGCTAAATTTTTTAGACTTAATTTTTTGAAGTAAATATTTTGGGCTGAATTTTTTAAGTGAGATTTTTTAGCTTAATTTTTAAAGTCTTTTGAGTTGATTTTTTAAGTGAAATTGTTTAGCTTAATTTCAAGTCTTTTGGGCTGAATTTTTTAAGTGAGATTTTTTAGCTAAATTTAAAGAATTCTTTTGGGTTGAATTTTAAATTGATATTTTTTTTTTAATTTTTAAAGTTTTTAGGGTTAATTTTAAAGTAAGACTTTTTTGGTTGCATTTTTAAAGTGAGATTTTTGGTCTAAATTTTGACACTGAGTTTTTTTTCTAGGATTTTTTTGAAATTGACTTGTTGGCGTTCGATTTTAAAAATCTGCATAGATTGAATTATCATGAGAAATCAAAGAAATTGCAAGAGAAAATATGCTTGAACAAGAGACATTGAGACTCGTAGAGAATACAAGAAAAGCTATTACAAAATAAAGAAGGAAGAGCACCCAAATATTGAAAGGGAAAATCAATCTCAACTAGAAATTGAAGCCGGCATGTAAATGTAAATATTATAAATGATATTTAAAATTTAAATACTTTTGTGAAATTTAATTTTCATTTGATGAACTAATTTGAAAAATATTTTGCAATGTAAACAGAGAGATATATTCCTCATAACATTGATGATGAGACTGAAAATGTTGAAAGATAAAGTAAAAATTATAATGAACCAATTATTGATGATGTTGTTGAAGATGTTGAAAGAGATTCAAATGAAGAATTGAATCACCATCAGTAAGTATATATATATATTATATATATATATTATATAATATATTAAAAAATAATATTATATATATATGTCATGTGTATTAATTGAAATTATACATATTTATTAATTTCAATTATACCCATTTACATTTAATTTTCATATATATAGATGAAATCAATATCGATGATGAGATGTTAGAAGATGTTGACAATTACATATATGGAGATAAAAAGGCTTACCATATTATACGATATCGTGTTAAAGTTGTTATTGAGAAGTTCTTCAGAGATGAAAGTGTGACATTTCAAGCTCTAATTTTGAGAGGTCTCTTAACATCAAAAAAATTAAAAGACGCTACAACTATATTAGGTATTCAAAAATCAACGAAAGATAAAAAGGTGAAGGAAAATGTGATTCATAATATAAATAGTGTTGTACAAAAAATTGGAAGATTTAGAAATAAAAACAATCTAGGTGCACATAGAGAAATACAAACGGAAGTGGTTTAATCAAGTGTTGACCAAAATTGTTTGGTAAAATCTATGGCAAAAATATCAGGGACCTCATGAAAAACATTGCACAAACATAGGAAATTGCAATTACAAATAGATGTAAATAATGAGTTCGCTTATTGGACAGTTATTTGTAAGAAACCATACAAAGATAGACTTGGAGAAGATGTTAAAAAAATAATATATGAATATTGGATGAAAAATTGATGTGTTTCTAAAGCAGGAGCATCCAGCACCCCTCACTAAAGGAGGAATCCAAAGCGGAAAAAGGAGGAAGATGTTGACTAGGGAGAAAAACAGGGAAAAATCTGTTTTACAACAGAGAAAAAGATGGAAGAAATAAGTCTCTAGAAGACTTTATCTGCCACATATGTATGCATGTAACGATCTTTAGGCACTTTATTAGAAGATTGATCGGATCCGTCAATGCTCTGATCCATTGTATCTTAGAGATTGATGAACCTTCATATTCTATAAATATATGTAATAAGACAGATAGGGAGATATCGTCAGATAGATACAATGTAGTCAAGAGGAGAGTCTGTCCTAAAGCTGAAATGCCTTAGCTTATAACCGTTCTGTATATAATAATATATAAATGTGTTTAAGGGTTGAAATTGTGCACCTATGTGTGTTTCATATAGATAGTCTAAATGTTCTGTGTGCAGGTTTGATCGACCATTGATCACTACAAGGATTAATGGTGATATAAAATATCTTTAATTGTTGTATGGAGTGATGGTGTGCTTAAATGGAGTATTTCCAGATTTGGCAGATCTGTGTTTTTTTACACATAGATCCATCAAAATAAGCAAGATTTAGTTAAGGAAGAAATGGATGAGAACACATAAAAACCATTAGATCTAGAAGATAAATAGTCCATATCCAATCACTGTGGAGCATAGATCTCATATCACATTGGCAAAAACCCTTTATGCGAAATCGGAACCAGCCATTGAACCATAGTGATAGCGATCACGCAATTTAGACACAATCGTCAAATCACGAGCCTGATTAACAGTCAAGATGTGATCGCAAATCACAATCAGAGAGTTGAAGGGCTAGCAAACGGTGTAATGGAATGCTGATGGCCGATATGCGATGATTGGCGATCGAGTCGATCGGAGATCGAAGGTCGGAGAAGGCAGAGTCAGAGTGGCACTGTGGAATGGTGTAGAGGAGTGGACCCACTGATATTTATAGATGTGGGCCTATAATATTTGAGGTCTGGCACATACAGTTCAGCCGTGTAATTCTCATTGTTTCAATGTGTTCTGATAATTTGAAGATCGGGGTTTCTTTTACAGGAAATCCCAATAGACTTGTGGCTCTGATAGCTGAAAGGTTCATGATTTTAAAGGCTTAAGGCCTAAGAAATGCTTCTGATAGGCTTAGTCGGGCCATAACCCACAGACCTCAAGATCGATTTTTTTAAGGAAAAGGGATTTTGGTTAACCCCGATACCTCTTTTCATCAGTTTCACCAAAAGAAAGGGACGTGATATGATGAATAATAACATGAAATCGGTATGAAGAACATGCAAAACATATCTTGGACACCACTCAGATATATTTGTTCAATAAGTTCATAGAAGAGAATTATGGAATTAATGTCTCAATTAGTACTTTTCTGCAAAAAAAACCATCATATGTTAAACCTATCACTATATGCAACACTTATCATATTCATTATCATGTGGAATTTTAATTATATTACGATACCTTCCTTAATTTTGGTAAAACATTTTGGAAAAATTCACCTCCTCCTTCCACTATCCATGGTTTCATATCTGAAATTCTATGTGAAAGAGAAATTAATGAATTATTTTACCAAACCAAATGTGTTGGTGGTAAAAAAAGTTATCATTTTGGAAAAATGACTTTATTTCAGAATAAAAATTCTATTGATATAAATGATTAATCATTACGTAACCTAAAAGTGAAATGGAAGAGATATGAACATATCCATATATTGATTAGTTAAAATAATAGTACAAGTGCTAAAAGGATTGAATTACAAGAAGAATAAATCCTATGATCGAGTTTTTGAAGAAACTTGAGACAAAAATTTATAAGTACACCAAGCATTTGAATAGAGCTCAATGGCAGGACCTGCAATTCAAAATATCCTGTGAAATTTTTCAAGCAGGGACCATTTTGTCAGTAGTTGATTTTGAAAATAATTACACATTTGTTGCACAAAATGAAATACATAGTGACTATTATAATTCCAACCAAGTATCTATTTTTGTCCATATTCTATATAGACATGCTAAAAAAATTGTTGAGGATATCGAATACACTAGTGAGAATCAACATATTATTATAGAATATCACTTTTATATTAGAGATAGTTGTACACATGATACAAATTTTGTACAACAATGTTTTTATAAGATTTATGAATAATTTAAAGGTCATGGAATAAAACTCAATGAACATTGGATATGGTCACATGGATGCGGAGGTCAATTCAAATCTTCACGATCATTGTTTTGGTTGTGTTTTCTTCATAAAAAAACCCACATTAAAGATCATTGGAATTTCTTTGAGACTAGCCATGGAATAGGAGAACATGATGGTGCAAGGGCATGTATAAAATGAGAAATTTGAAGATATCAAATGGACCAATCTACAGACAAACTTGTCTCAGCTAGACAAGTTGTTCAATGGTGTGATGAAGCACTAAGCTATCAAATTAGCCTGTTAAGGGAGGTACAAAGGTATGTACATATATGTAAAAATTAACTTGTATATAGTTTTAGAATATGATAATTTTTATTAATTTTCTAAATTTAAACATTTATAAGTTATATAGTTTAAATAGTATGACAATGATTATCTTCAACATATATAAATTGTATTTTAAATAACATATTTAAATTCTTGTTTGAATTTTCTATAGGTTTTTTTTGCATATTGGAGTTGAAGATGTAGATAGATCGATTACATATGAACCTGAAATGGAAAAGGGACTCAAAAATTGCATTCAATTAAAACAAAGGATTACCGAAATGCATTTGCATGTGATAAAAGAAAGGATTCTTGTGTTTTTCCTATTTGCATAGAGGACACACAATCCAATGATGTTTGTGAAAACAATATGAATGTAAAACCTTGGAAACATACTTAACTAAATATGAAGGGGAAAATCTCAGTTGCAAGCTTTGAGATATGGAGTAAGGGAGACTATAGTTAATTTGAAGTGATCAAGTTTTGATCTTGTAGAGGAAGTAACATTTCAATATATATATATATTTATATATATATATATATATATATATATATATATATATATATATATTATTATATATATTTTATTTTTTTAAAATCAATGTGTATAAGTACATATATAATAGTTAAAATTTAGATCTCTAGAAATAAACAATAAAATCAAGTCCATATTGATAAATTTAATTTCATGTAAATAATGATATGAATTTACACTTGTTTTATTTTGTAGGAGATTTTTTTTTTGTAGTTTCACCCACTAACAACATAGAAAATCTCAAGTATTGTTTTATGTAGTGCACTGAATGAAAGATGAAGTTATTGGAAGACTATGATGATAACGGTTTTATATATGAAAGAGGGTCCGTGATACTAAAAGGTTATTTTTTCCAAGAAACTCACCAAATTGA
Source organism: Pinus taeda (assembly GCA_000404065.3). Classification (NCBI taxonomy): domain Eukaryota; kingdom Viridiplantae; phylum Streptophyta; class Pinopsida; order Pinales; family Pinaceae; genus Pinus; species Pinus taeda. The sequence goes on from APFE030130169.1 coordinate 17,576, forward strand.
GAGTAATGTTTACTTTCAATACTATCAACCTGATGTCATAAATTGTCAAATAGTCACTTAGTGTATTCAACACTCATAAAGTTGATAGAAGTTCAATCAAAAAAACAATTGAAAGTTTAAAAATGGAGAATGTCAAAATTCGACCATGAATTGATCATTGAAGATGCCATTCCATTAAAAAAAAAAATTGAACTCCATAACAATTTCTTCTAATTGGATTCATCTTTGAAAACTTAGAGTTCAAGTACATTGTCAATATTTCTTTTTTTGCACTCTTAAGTTGTAAATTCTTATGAATGTGATGATGTGCAAATGATAATAATTGGGTCTTGTATTGAGTTAGAAAGTTATATGTATACTACTTGTTATGTATACCTATATTGGGGATTTACCACTCTGTTAATTTGTGATGTATATTGCATTGTTACTATATTAATTTTTTATTGTTGTTGGTTGAGTTGAGCGCTATTACTTCTCTGTTAATTTTTTATTGTGGTTGGTTGAGTCATTTACTAAGAATTATTTAATAACATTATGGGAATGATTGAATGCAAAATGTATCAACTAAACGCAAATTTACTTTCATTTCTACATAGTCATGAACTTAAATTATATGTAAAATCATTAAAAGTATCAAACCATGCAGAACACATCTTTTAATTTAAAATTTTAATAGATTCAATTTAAATAAGTCAAGACAGAACAAATTAAAAAAAAACTAAGAATCATCTACTAACATTATAGGAATGATTGAATGCAAAGTGTACCAACTAAATTCAAATATGTAAAACATTTAAAAGCATCAAACCATGCATGCATCATGCAAATTGTGGGCCATGTTTTATAATGCAATTTTATCTAACTTATGTAAATGTGCATTCAAACAACTTTATATTAAAAGTTAACTATCAATCGACATCAATAGTAGTCTTTCTATACATAAATACAAAATGTACATGTACCATCTTTTATAATGCAATTTTAAGGTATCATCGTTTTAGACATCTACATCAAAATATACTTGATTCATTCAAATACAAAATGTAGACCACATTTTGTAATTTGCAATTTTAATAGATTCATTTTTAAAAAGTCAAGACAAAACAACTTGAAACAAAACCTAAGAAGAATCTACTAACATTATAGGTATAGGAATTATTGAATGCAAAATGTACAACTAAATGCAAATTTACTTTCATTTCACTACATAAGAATCATCTACTAACATTATAGGTATAGGAATGAGTGAATGCAAATGTACCAACTAAATGCAAATTTACTTTCATTGCACTACATATTCATGAACTTAAATATGTAAAACCAATTTTTAAACATCAAGCCATACATCATGCAAATTGTACCATGTAAAATGTACATACACTCCAAAATTAGTATGTACTAAATCATAATAAATATTTCAACATTTAAAATATGTCCAAAATTTGAAAATATATAATAAAAAAGTGTCAAATAGTAAAATGGATTAATTCATATTAAAGAGTTTTACTTTAAATATCTCTAAAATTTATATCATGATAAAAGTAAATATAACATTAAAAAACTGTCAAATAAAAAGTTGCATCAATTTAGACAATCTCACTCAAATATATGATATCTCAACCTCCTCGTGTTCTCCTTTGAATCATGGGTGCCCTGCACAACATGTGTAATTTCATATATACATAAGATTATGTATTTTAAAATTAAAATTTAATGTTTTAAAATTAAATGAGAATGTAAGATCATCAAAACAAAATTATAAAAAAATTCAAATTCCATGCAATACCTCATGGTGTTCGCCATCCATTCTACCCTTTTGGTGTTCATCTTGTATTGTTCCCTCCTGGATTCCTTGTACATTACATGTACATGTATATATTATAAATTCTAAATTTCATGTATGAAAATTCATAAACTTACAATATTAAAAAAATCGTTACACAAATTTTTCAAATTGTTTAGATGATCCTATATTCATGGTCGAATCCATCGCTAAAGTCCCTGGACAATGGAAATCATCTCCCCAAACCTAAAATTCCAAAAGTTTAAAATTATAAGATAAATCTATAAATCATTTTTTAATGAAACTTGCACTTCAATTTATAACAAAACATAAGTGAAATATTCAATACTTGTGGCACATCTCCTAATAGGGAGGAAGAGGTTGGCATCCCTTACTTCTCGACTAATTTGAGAAGTGGCATCCATCTCAGACCACAAAGTTATGAGATGATTAGCCTGGCATACCAAAGGTGGTTGAGTGGGGTAGAATTCAGTATCACGTAATGTGCCCTTACAATTATGTAACCAACCTTTCCCAGTACTGTAATATTTAGATGGAAGGTCATTATAATCGGGTTTCATACCCAAAAAAATTATGCATAAAATAATGTTGCAAAATAAACTTGAACCTCATCATTCCATGACAAATTTCCATACGTTGTAACGAACCTATCATACAAATGGCAAGCTATATCATAGTGCTTGAAATATTGCACCTGAAACATCTTTCTTTTCAACCCTTCTTTGAAATTAAACATAGATTTCACATCTTCTTTTGTAACCCTTTTCTTAACCTCAGCCCAATTATCAGAACTCATCACTGCTTCCTTTTTGGTGTAACCCAGCCCAAAGGGCCCGCTGTCCCACACGTCTATAGGTGGTGACCTGTCCAAAAACTTCGGTTTGTGATGCCTGCGTGGAAATTGTCCGTAGAGATTTTTACTGTGGTTTGTTGTTGTGAGTTTAATGCGGCATTAATGGACCACCCTAACGCCTCGGTCCTAGTTCCTGACTCGCTCTTTGTGCCAAGAAACCGGTTCTTTTGGTTATTCGGGATTGTTCTTTCTCTGGAAATGTCTGCGAGGGTTCCTGGTTTTGTACCGTGGAACCACTGCTTCGTTTGTAATGGTAATTTTTGGTTGATCTCTGGCGGTAACTGTTCACGAATACTCCTCCACTCAACTTGGCTGTGAACTTATGGAAAGTTTCGCTTGTATTTTGGTGTCGCTCAGCTCTGTGGTGTTGATTCGAGTTGATCCCACCTGGTAAGTTCCTAATTGTTGCTTTTATAACTGTATGTGCTCTGTAAATGTTATTTTGTCGGGTTTGCTCTCGAATTCTTGTTCGGCTGTATGTGGACCTGTGTATGTAGTTCGGTCAGGGTTGCTTTCGAATTCTTGCTCGACTGTATGTGGACCTGTATATGTGGTTCTGTCAAGGGTTTGCTCTCGAATTCTTGTTGTTTCTACGGCTCAAGTCTGGTTATCGAAACTTATACCTTCTGCTACTCTTGGTTTTCATTTCGTGAATGTTGGCGACTGCTCTGAACATAGGGTTGCTCTGGCGGCCGCTCGTTGGCTCGAACAGGTAACGTTTTCCATCCCTACTTCAATCTATCTGACTTTTTTTACTGTTGCTTACCCACATTGTTCCTTTGGTCTCCAACTCTGCAACTCATACGTGACGATGCTATGGCCCAAATTCAACTCTGCTTGCTCAGGTAACTATGGTGCTTTTCTCAGTGTGCATCGTTTTTATTTAACCGAGTGGTTTCTCTCTTATCACATACATATCTTAGCTTTTGTGATTGTTGGTCACAGGTTGGTGATACGGCCTGAGCACGCGGATTCTCCAGTTCGTTTTTCCACAGAGAACCGATTCTTGGTAGGCCTGACTCCTCAAGTCCTTGGTCTATTATCCTGAATGATCAATGGTCACGGGTACTGTAGGTTTTCTGTAGTTTGTTGTTGTCTATAGTTTGTCGTTGTTGTTTCTTACGCCTTCGTTTTGCACAATGGTCATTGAATAGAGAGGTTGTAGTCGGCTATGTGTAAACCCTCGTCAAGCGTTTCGTTTGTAATGTCACTTTGGCTACACACTTAGTTTATTTAGCTTACAGGGATAGAACCGATGGTATACATATATGTTATGTTTGACATTAAATAATAGAATTTGTTTGGCAATCGATTTCGATTTCTCAATGAAATGCAAAAATGCGTAATGGAAATACCTCTGTTCTGTAGTCGCTTTTTGTATATAATTGTTTTGTCCTGTACTTCGATTGTTCGTGCCTTTCAGTTCTTTGATTTATGGTGTGCGGAAATCCGCCCAGGTTGGAGATGAGTTGTGTGTCTATTTCGAGAAGTAGAACAGTTGCTTTACATATGCATTCTCAATTTGTCTCTTATCAGACTATGAAAAACTACTAATGGAATAAATAATGAAAATGTTTGCAGATGGACAATGGTCTGAGAGATCTATCTTTGTATATCTTTTATTTTATTACTCTTCTTCTGAATTTGCTGAACCCTTTCCCTCTGTTACATTTTGGCTTTTATGCCCTTCTATTTCAGTTGATTTGCAGTTAATCAAACTGCCATAGGATTTAGTTAAAAAAAGATCTTGTTATCGTTGATAACCATATTTGCCTGATATTACAAGATTTGTATGAGCAGTTTGTCATTTCTCTCCTAATTTAACAAACTATTCCTTAGCTACTGTTCGAACTACAGTAATTCTAGCTGTCTAACTAACTGTGACTTAATTTACTGACTCTGTTAAAAAAAAAACAAATTAAAAAAAACTATCTCATGAATATGTAAAAATGAAATAATCCAGTTGATGAATAACCTTCAAACCTGGTTGAGACTTTTCCCGGTTATGGCGAGCTAGATGCTCCTGCATCAGGCTCCCAGGGTAAAAGGAGATCATGACTCCGGTCCATGAGCTCCTCGACTAAAGTTCCTGTTTGTGCAATCTGCCTGGCGCCAAGCCATGAGCTGTCCTCAATCGGACGGTCCTTCCACTTGACCAGGTACTGTAAGTAGTTCTTCCGTCGAGTACGTCTAGCCACCTAAGTTTCGAGGATGCTTTCGATTTCAGGAGTTTGAACATAAGGCATCTGTCTCTTCCAAGTTTCTCCATCCTCCTGGGTATTCCGTGTGGATTGTCCGAGTCCATCTTCTTTTTCCTCCGTGGGGTCATCCGTGTACGGGAACAGGTCTGCTACGTTAAATATAGGTGAAATGCCTATCCCGAGTGGCAATTGTATCTCGTAGGCATTAGCCGAAAATTTCCGAAGGACTTTACAAGGCCCTATCTTTTTATACTTCAGTTTATTGTATGTACCCTTAGGGAAACGTTCCTTATGTAGGTGTGTGAGGACTTCATCCCCCACTTCAAACTGAACTTCCCTCCTATTTAAATCTGCATGTTGTTTGTATTTTAAGTTGTTGTCCTGTAATTGTGTCTTCACCAGTTCATGTAAGTCTCTCATTGTGTTAGCAAAATCCTCTCCGTCCGCACTCCGTCATTCCTGTAAGCCAAGATCCCGAAGCTCATGCACTCCGGGAGGGTGCATGCCATATAGGATCTGAAAGGGACTAAAACCTGTGCTACGGTTAGGTGAGTCGTTGTAAGCGAACTCTTCTTGTGCTAGCACTCGGTCCCACATCCATGAATTCTCCCCGACTAAGTTGCATAACAGGTTTCCCTAACTCCTGTTCACAACTTCTATCTGCCCGTCGGTTTCCGGGTGATATGCAGAACTGTAGCTTAAGTGTGTGTTCATTTTTTTCCATAAGGTACGCCAAAAATGTCCCGTGAATTTCACATCCTATCTAAAAGGATAGTTTTGGGTAATCCATGTAACCTGACAATCTCATTGAAAAACAAGTGGGCCACGTGGGTGGCGTCACTAGTTTTCCGGCAAGGTATAAAATGTGCCATTTTCGAGAACCTGACCACCACTACCATTACTGAATCATATCCTCTCTATATCTTTGGCAAACCTAAAACAAAATCTAGACTGACAGAATCCCACGGCATGCTTGGGACAGGTAACGGTGCATACAGTCCTGTGTTCTGGCTGTGCCCCTTCGCCAATTGGCACACTTTACATTTAGGCACAAAACGCTGTATGTCTCGACGCATTCATGGCCAAAAATAGAAATGACTAAGTTGTTCTAGGGTCTTATCCATGCCGAAGTGTTCGGCCAAACCTCCACTGTGTTTCTCGCGAATAATATTCTCCCTCATTGAACAGTTGGGTATGCACAGTTGTCCTCCTTTAAACAACAACTTTTCTTGTATATTATAGTCCAACCAAGGACTGTTACCCCTTATCAAAGGTTTTTGGCACGCCTCATAGGCTTCTCTGAAATCTGTATCCGTCTGGTAAAGGTCCCGTAAATGCTCAAAACCCAACACCTATACATCACTCTCCTGCAAAAGTAGAGCCTTTCTACTCAACGCGTTGACCACCTTGTTTGCTTGCCCACTAATGTGCTTCAGTACGAAATTAAAACTCTGTGAATACTCTACCCATTTGGCATGTTTGTGGTTAAGTTTGTGTTGTTGCATTACATCTTATAGTGCAGAATTATCTGAAAACAGCACGAATTCATTTCCCAGTAAATAATGCCTCCAGTCCCTTAAGGCCTGTACAACTGCATAAAACTCTTTGTCACATGATGAGTATTTCTACCTACTCTCATTCAGCTTCTCACTAAAGAATGCCACAAGTTTGTCCTCCTGACTGAATACAGCCCCGATTGTTGTCCCGCTAGCGTCACAACGTACCTGAAACAATTTCTGGAAATCTGGTAGCCTTAGGATCGGCCTCTTAGTAATATTTCTCTTCAACAACTGAAAACTTTTCTCCGCTGCTTCTGTCCACCGAAAAGGTTGGCTGGCCTTTTTTATGGTATCCAGCATGGGTGCACAAATTCCGCTAAAGTTCTTAATAAACTTCTTATAAAAACTTGCCAATCTGTGGAAACTACGTACCTCAAATAAATTTTTCGGAGACGGGCAATTTACTATTGCCGCTACCTTCTCTGGTTCCATCTTCAGTTCATTTTCTGCTATCACAAACCCCAAATAAATTAATTCCTTCTGCAGAAAAGTATATTTCTTCAAGTTTATCAGTAGTTTGTTCCGCTGTAGTTTCTCCAACACTTTATGCACATGTCGAAGGTGTTCTTCTTTCGTTCTGCTGAAAATAAGGATGTCATCCAAATAAACTATCACAAACTTCCCAATATATTCCTTCAGCATCTCATTCATTAGCCTCATGAATGTGTTGGGTGCATTACTCAGCCCAAATGGCATGACCAGCCATTCATACAGCCCCTCATTTGTTTTAAAGGTTGTCTTCCACTCATCCCCCTCCCGTATCTGAATCTGATGATACCCGCTTTTCAAATCTATTTTGGAGAAATAAGCCGCCCCACTTAAACAATCCATCATATCATCCATTCACGGTAATGGAAATCTGTACCGGATGGTGACTTTATTAATGGCTCTTGAGTCAGTGCACATCCGCCATTCTCCTCCCTTCTTGGGAGCGAGGACTGTTGGCACAGCACATGGGCTCAAGCTTTCCCTTATTAAACCTTTGTCCAGCAGTTCTGGCACCTGTTTCCTGATTTCTTCATTATCCTTGGGGCTTATTCAGTAGGCTGCTTTATTTGGCAAGCTGGCTCTGGGTATAAAATCGATGTGGTGACTAATACTCCGCCTGGGGGGCAACTTGTCTAGCAAGTCATCTACAACTATATCTGTAAACTCTTCCAACATTCGATGTATCTCTATGGGCAAATCTGATATTTCAGTATGTAACAGAACTATCCTTGTTTTCTTGACTACCACATAACCTATTTCACTGCCCTCTACCTGTTTTAAAAACTGCTTTCCACTCACTAGCAATGTTTTGGTTTCACTTGTCTCAGCTGCTCCTTTCTCTTCCTTGATAGGCACAAGGGTATGCCTGACCCCGTCTTTCTCGAATTTATAACAATTCACCACTCCATCGTGTGTTACCTTCCTATCATATTGCCAAGGCCTACCCAGCAATATGTGACATACGTCCATCGGCATGATGTCGCAAATAATATTTTCCTTTTGAATCAGTTACCGGAGAATCCACAGTATGAACCTTTTTATGCCAATGTTTCAAATCCCAAATGGGATCCATCATCAGGACTTATGAATGATGATAAAAGATGAGCTGCTTTAGAAATAAATAAATATTATTGAGGATAAATTTTTCAAGGATCAGCACAATGTCGGCTGGGATATATATTTATTTATTAATTTTATTAATAATTTATTATTTTATAATTTATTATTAATTTTATTAATTATTATTTTATTAATTTTAAATTGATTTATAATTTTATTATTTACTTTATTTATTATTTATAATTGATTAATTTTAAAATAAATAATTGTTAATAGTGATTGGGAATTCAATATTAATGTGTAATAAGTAATAATACTAAGAATTTAATGCTAATAATATATATTCTTATAAAAGTGATATAAATTAATTTAATTTTTATTACTTTTATTAAATTTTTTTAATTTTTATTTTTATTAATTTTATTTAATTAAATTAAAAAGTAATAAAAGTAATAAAATTAAATTAATAAAAGTACTGATTCAAAATATGCAAACCACAGATCTCTTAAATCAAATTTTGTCCTTATATCTACCTATCTGAAACTCAACCTCGCTTTGCTCGTCCACGAGCAATTGGTGGCCCTTTTGTAGCCATGAAACTCTATATGGACTGGGATGCTTTAAGTGTTTCAACCCCAGTTTTTCCACCATTTTTGTGGATACTAAATTGTCAGTACTTCCGCTGCCAATTATCATTCTACAACACTTATCTCATGATTTGCAAATCGTCTTGAATAGAGCTTTCCGTTGCATCTGTTCGGTACTCTCATCGACTGGCTTCAATAGCACCTTATGCAGCACCAAAGCTTCTCCCGTCTCTGGGGTATTCTCCGCCTCTTGAGGGAGTGTTGTTGTTTCCTCCGGTTGCGCCACGTACGCACCCCGCTGTCCAGCTGAATCTTCTTCTGGACACTCAAACGAGTGATGCCCCCACTTGTGGCATCTATAACACTGATAACCAGCCCCTCTTCCTCGGCCATTTCCTCTACCGCGCTAGGACGATCTGCCACCTCTCATACTGTCTCCTTTCTCTGTTGTTCCTGAAGTTTTCGAACTGCTAGCTTCCTCACTGTTGCTAATAGTCTAGCCCCTGCCATAGGACTGGCCTTTTCCTCTGCTGGATCCTTGTCCTCTCCGGGCATTCTGCCTTCTGGTAATTTTCTCCTCCGCTTTTATTGCGCTCTGGTATGCCTCCTTGGTATTATTTGGAGACAAAATACTTATTTCATCTAGAATTTCCATTCTCAGCCCATTAACATACCTGGTTGTCCTTTCTGTGGTATCTTCTGTATATCTGGCTCGCAAATTCACTTGGTAGAACTCCTCCGTGTACTCCTTTACAGTCAATCCTCTCTGCCTCAAATTTTGTACCTGCCTATGTAATGCAATTTGATAGTCCCTTGGCAGAAATCTGCTCTTCAACTTGGCCACCATCCTTGACCATGTTTTAATCGACGCTTTATTCAACCTCTTCCTCTCATTCTGGACATTATCCCACCATAGGGCTGCATGTCCCTTCAGCTTCGTCGCTGCAAATTTGACTCTACAGTCTTTGCTAACTTCCTCGCACTCAAAATACTTGTCCATCTCGCTAATCCAATCCAACAAAACATCGATAGACACGTTGTCGTCGTACGTCAGGAGCTCTAGTTTAGGTCTGCTGTTTGCTAGTAAAACAGACTTCAGCAATTTCACCTCTGCGGATTCACCTTCAAGTCCATCTGCTGGCACTTCTACTTCCTCTTCACTTACATCACCCATTTCTGGATCTCTCCGTCTACCTGCCTCTACTGCTTCCAAACGAGCAGTAAGAACTCTGAGTTCCTCTCGTAACACTTCATCTACCAATCTACGAGCACCTCGGCCTCGTCCTCATCGCCCTACTTCTATATTCTCAAATCTACTCAACAATGCCCTTATACCACTCTGGTGTAACCCAGCCCAAAGGGCCCGCTATCCCACACGTCTATAGGTGGTGACATGTCCACAAACTTCGGTTTGTGATGCCTGCATGGAGATTGTCCGTAGAGATTTTTACTGTGGGTTATTGTTGTGAGTTTAATACGGCGTTAATGGACCACCCTAACGCCTCAGTTCTGGTTCCCGACTCGCTCTTTGTGCCAAGCAACCGGTTCTTTTGGTTATTCGGGATTGTTCTTTCTCTGGAAATGTCTATGAGGGTTTCTGGTTTTGTACCATGGAACCACTACTTCGTTTGTAATGGTGATTTCTAGTTGATCTCTAGCGGTAACTGTTCACGAATACTCCTCCACTCAACTTGGCCTTGAACTTATGGAAAGTTTCGCTTGTATTTTGGTGTCGCTCGGCTCTGTGGTGTTGATTTGATTTGATCCCACCTAGTAAGTTCCTGACTGTTGCTTTTATAACTGTATGTGCTCTGTAAATGTTATTCTGTCAGGTTTGCTCTCGAATTCTTGTTCGGCTGTATGTGGACCTGTGTATGTAGTTCGGTCAGGGTTGCTTTCGAATTCTTGCTCGACTGTATGTGGTTCTGTCAAGGGTTTACGCTCGAATTCTTGTTGTTTCTATAGCTTAAGTCTGGTTATCGAAACTCATACCTTCCGCTACTCTTGGTTTTCATTTCGTGAATGTTGGTGACTGCTCTGAACACAGGGTTTCTCTAGCGGTTGCTCGTTGGCTCGAACAGGTAACTTTTTTCGTCCCTGCTTCAATCTATCCGACTTATGTTACTGTTGCTTACCCATGTTGTTCCTTTGGTCTCCAGCTTTGCAACTCATACGTGACGACGCTATGGCCCAAATTCAAATCTGCTTGCTCAGGTAACTATGGTTCTTTTCTCAACGTGCATCGTTTTTATTTAACCGAGTGGTTTCTCTCTTATAACATACATAACTTAGTTTTTTTTATTGTTGGTCATAGGTTGGTGATACGGCCTGAGCACGTGGATTCTCGAGTTCCTTTTTCCACAGAGAACTGATTCTTGGTAGGCCTGACTCCTCAAGTCCTTGGTCTATTATCCCGAATGATCAATGGTCACGGGTACTGTAGGTTGTCTGTATTTTTTTGTTGTCTGTAGTTTGCGTTGTTGTTTCTTACGCCTTCGTTTTTCACAATGGTCATTGAATAGAGAGGTTGTAGTCGGCTATGTGTAAATCCTCGTCAAGGGTTTCGTTTGTAATGTCACTTCGGTTACACACTTAGTTTGTTTAGCTTACGAGGATAGAACCCGTGGTATACATATATGTTATGTTTGACATTAAATAATAGAATTTGTTTGGCAATCGATTTCGATTTCTCAATGAAATGCAAAAATGCGTAACGAAAATACCTCTGTTCTGTAGTTGCTTTCTGTATATAATTGTTTTGTCCTGTAGTTCGATTGTTCATGCTTTTCAGTTCTTTGATTTATGGTGTGTGGAAATCCGCCGAGGTTGGACATGAGTTGTGTGTCTATTTCGAGAAGTAGAATAGTTGCTTTACGTATGCATTCTCAATTTGTCTCTTATCAGACTGTGAAAAACTACTACTGGAATAAACAATGAAAATGTTTGCAAATGGACAATGGTCTGAGAGATCTATCTTTGCATATCTTTTACTTTATTACTCTTCTTCTGAATTTGCTGAACCCTTTCCCTCTATTACATTTTGGCTTTTATGCCCTTCTATTTCAATTGATTTGCAGTTAATCAAACTGCCATAGGATTTAGTTAAAAAAAAGATCTTGTTATTGTTGATAACCATATTTGCCTGATATTACAAGATTTGTATGAGCATTTTGTCATTTCTCTCCTAATTTAACAAACTATTCCTTAGCTATTGTTCGAACTATAGTAATTCTAGTTGTCTAACTAACTGTGACTTAATTTACCGACTCCGTTAAAAAAAAAAAAAAAAAAAAAAAAAAAAAAAAAAAAAAAAGCTATCTCATGAATACGTAAAAATGAAATAATCCAGTTGATCAATAACCTTCAAACCTGGTTGAGACTTTGCCCGGTTACAGCGAGCTAGATGCTTCTGCATCAGGCTCCCGGGGTAAAAGGAGATCATGACTCCAGTCCATGAGCTCCTCGACCGAAGTTCCTGTTTGTGCAATCTGCCTGGCGTGAAGCCATGAGCTATCCTCAATTTGACGGTCCTTCCACTTGACCAGGTACTGTAAGTAGTTATTCCACCGAGTACATCTAGCCACCTGAGTTTTGAGGATGCTTTCGATCTCAGGAAGTTGAACATAAGGCATCTGTCTCTTCCAAGTTTCTCCATCCTCCTGGGTATTCCGTGTGGATTGTCTGGGTCCATCTTCTTTTTCCTCCGTGGGGTCATCCGTGTACGGGAACAGGTCTGATACGTTAAATATAGGTGAAATGCCTATCCCGGGTGGCAATTGTATCTCGTGGGCATTAGCCAAAAATTTCTGAAGGACTTTACAAGGCCCTATCTTTTTAAACTTCAGGTAACAATGCATACAATCCTGTGTTCTGGCTGTGCCCCTTCGCCAATTGGCACACTTTACATTTAGTCACAAAACATTGTACGTCTCGACGCATTCTTGGCCAAAAATAGAAATGACTAAGTTGTTATAGGGTCTTATCCATGCCGAAGTGTCCAGCCAAACCTCTACTGTGTTTCTCGCGAATAATATTCTCCCTCATTGAACAGTTGGGTATGCACAGTTGTCCTCCTTTAAACAGCAACTTTTCCTATATATAATAGTCCAACCAAGGACTGTTACCCCTTATCAAAGGGTTCTGGCACACCTCATAGGCTTCTCTGAAATCTGTATCCATCTGGTAAAGGTCCCGTCAATGCTCAAAACCCAACACCTGTACAACACTCTCCTGCAAAAGTAGAACCTTTCTACTCAATGCGTCGGGCACCTTGTTTTCTTGCCCACTAATGTGCTTCAGTATGAAATTAAAAATCTGTGAATACTCTACCCATTTGGCATGTTTGCGGTTAAGTTTGTGTTGCTACATTACATATTGTAGTGTAGAATTATCTGAAAACAGCACGAATTCATTTCCCAGTAAATAATGCCTCCAGTGTCTTAAGGCCTGTACAACTGCATAAAACTCTTTGTCATATGATGAGTATTTCTACCTACTCTCATTCAGCTTCTCACTGAAGAATTCCACAAGTTTGTCCTCCTGACTAGTACAGCCCCGATTGCTGTCCCGCTAGCGTCACAACGTACCTGAAACAATTTTTGGAAATCTGGTAGCCCTAGGATCAGCCTCTTAGTAATCTTTCTCTTCAACAACTGAAAACTTTTCTCTGCTGCTTCTGTCCACTGAAAAGGTTGGCTGGCCTTTTTGATGGTATCCAGCATGGGTGCACAAATTCTGCTGAAGTTCTTAATAAACTTCTTATAAAAGCTTGCCAATCCGTGGAAACTACGTACCTCAAATAAACTTTTCAGAGACGGCCAATTTATTATTGCCGCTACCTTCTCTGGATCCATCTTCAGTTCATTTTCTGCTATCACAAACCCCAAATAAATTAATTCCTTCTGCAGAAAATTACATTTCTTCAAGTTTATCAGTAGTTTGTTCCGTTGTAGTTTCTCCAACACTTTACGCATATGTCGAAGGTGTTCTTCTTTCGTTCTGCTGAAAATAAGGATGTCATCCAAATAAACTATCACAAACTTCCCAATATATTCCTTCAGCATCTCATTCATTAGCCTCATGAATGTGCTGGGCGCAATACTCAGCCCAAATGGCATGACCAGCCATTCATACAGCCCCTCATTTGTTTTAAAGGTTGTCTTCCACTCGTTCCCCTCCCCTATCCGAATCTGATGATACCCGCTTTTCAAATCTATTTTGGAGAAATAAGCCGCCCCACTTAAATAGTCCATCATATCATCCATTCGCGGTAACGAAAATCTGTACCGGATGGTGATTTTATTAATGGCTCTTGAGTCAGTGCACATCCGCCATTCTCCTCCCTTCTTGGGAGTGAGGACTGTTGGCACAGCACATGGGCTCAAGCTTTCTCTTATTAAACCTTTGTCCAATAGTTCTTGCACCTATTTCCTGATTTCTTCATTATCCTTGGGGCTCATTCGGTAGGCTGCTTTATTTGGCAAGCTGGCTCCAGGTATAAAATCGATGTGGTGACTAATACTCCGCCTGGGGGGCAACTTGTCTGGCAAGTCATCTACAACTACTTCTGTAAACTCTTCCAACATTCGTTGTATCTCTATGGGAAAATATGATATTTCAGTATGTAACAGAATTGTCCTTTTTTTCTTGACTACCGCATAACCTATTTCACTGCCCTCTACCTGTTTTAAAAACTGCTTTCCACTCACTAGCAATGCTTTGGTTTCACTTGTCTCAGTTGCTCCTTTCTCTTCCTTGATAGGCACAAGGATATGCCTGACCCCGTCTTTCTTGAATTTATAACAATTCACCACTCCATCATGTGTTACCTTCTTATCATATTTCCAAGGTCTGCCCAGCAATATGTGACATACGTCCATCGGCATGATGTCACAAATAATCTTGTCCTTATATCTGCCTATCTGAAACTCAACCTCGCTTTGCTCGTCCACCAGCAATTGGTGGCCCTTTTGTAGCCATGAAACTTTATATGGACTGGGATGCTTTAAGCGTTTCAACCCCAGTTTTTCCACCATTTCTGTGGATACTAAATTGTCAGTACTTTTGCTATCAATTATCTTTCTACAACACTTATCTCGTGATTTGCAAATAATCCAGAACAGAGCTTTCCGCTACGTCTGTTCAGTACTCTCATCGACTGGTTTCAATAGCACCTTATGCAGCACCAAAGCTTCTTCCGTCTCTGGGGTATTCTTTGCCACTTGAGGGAGTGTTGTTATTTCCTCCGGTTGCACCACGTACGCACCCCGTTGTCCAGCTAAATCTTCTTCTGGACACTCAAACAAGCGATGCCCCCACTTGTGGCATCTATAACACTGATAACCAGCCCCTCTTCCTTGGCCATTTCCTCTACCACGCTGGGACGATCTGCCACCTCTCATACTGTCTCCTTTCTCTGTTGTTCCTGAAGTTTTCAAACTAATGGCTTCCTCACTGTTGCTAACAGTCCGTCCCCTGCCATAGGACTGGCCTTTTCCTTTGCTGGATCCTCGTCCTCTCCGGGCATTCTACCTTCTGGTAATTTTTTCCTCCACTTTTATTGCGCTCTGGTATGCCTCCTCAGTATTATTTGGAGACAAAATACTTATTTCATCTAGAATTTCCATTCTCAGCCCATTAACATACCTGGTTGTCCTTTCTATAGTATCTTCTGTATATCCGGCTCGCAAATTCACTCGGTAGAACTCCTCCGTGTACTCCTTTATAGTCAATCCTCTCTGCCTCAAATTTTGTACCTGCCTATGTAATGCATTTTGATAGTCCCTTGGCAGAAATCTGCCCTTCAACTTGGCCACCATCCTTGACCAAGTTTTAATCGACGCTTTATTCAACCTCTTCCTCTCATTCTGGACACTATCCCACCATAGGGCTGCATGTCCCTTCAGCTTCATCGCTGTGAATTTGACTCTACGGCCTTCACTAACTTCCTTGCACTCAAAATACTTATCCATCTCGCTAATCCAATCCAACAAAACATCGATAGACAGGCTGCCATCGTACGTCGAGAGCTCTGGTTTAGGTCTGTTGTTTTCTAGTAAAATAGACTTTAGCAATTTCACCTCTGCGGATTCACCTTTAGGTCCATCTGCTGCCACTTCTACTTCCTCTTCACTTACATCGCCCATTTCTGGATCTCTCCATCTACCTACCTCTACTTCTTCCCAATGAGCAGTAAGAACTCTAAGTTCCTCTCGTAACACTTCATCTACCAATCTACAAGCACCTTGGCCTCGTCCTTGTCGCCCTACTTCTATATTCTCAATCTACTCAACAATGCTCTGATACCACTCTGGTGTAACCCAGCCCAAAGGGCCCGCTGTCCCACATGTCTATAGGTGGTGACATGTCCACAAACTTCGGTTTGTGATGCCTGCGTGGAGATTGTCCGTAGAGATTTTTACTGTGGGTTGTTGTTGTGAGTTTAATGCGCCGTTAATGGACCACCCTAACACCTCGGTCCTGGTTCCCGACTCGCTCTTTGTGCCAAGCAACCGGTTCTTTTGGTTATTCGGGATTATTCTTTCTCTGAAAATGTCTGCGAGGGTTTCTGGTTTTGTACCGTGGAACCACTGCTTCGTTTGTAATGGTGATTTATGGTTGATCTCTGGTGGTAACTATTCACGAATACTCCTCCACTCGACTTGGCCGTGAACTTATGGAAAGTTTCGCTTGTATTTTGGTGTCGCTCGGCTCTGTGGTGTTGATTCGAGTTGATCCCACCTGGTAAGTTCCTAGTTGTTGCTTTTATAACTGTATGTGCTCTGTAAATGTTATTCTGTCAAGTTTTCTCTCGAATTCTTGTTCGGCTGTATGTGGACCTGTGTATGTAGTTCGTTCATGGTTTCTTTTGAATTCTTGCTTGACTGTATGTGGACCTGTATATGTGGTTCTGTCAAGGGTTTTCTCTCGAATTCTTTTTGTTTCTACGAGTCAAGTCTGGTTATCGAAACTCATACCTTTCGCTACTCTTGGTTTTCATTTCGTGAATGTTGGTGATTGCTCTGAACACAGGGTTGCTCTGGCAGTCGCTCGTTGGCTCGAACAGGTAACGTTTTCCGTCCCTGCTTCAATCTATCCGACTTTTGTTACTGTTGCTTACCCACATTGTTCCTTTAGTTTTTCCAGCTCTGCAACTCATACGTGACGACGCTATGGCCCAAATTCAACTCTGCTTGCTTAGGTAACTATGGTGCTTTTCTCAGCGTGCATCGTTTTTATTTAACCGAGTGGTTTCTCTCTTATCACATACATAACTTAGTTTTTGTGATTGTTGGTCACAGGTTGGTGATACGGCCTGAGCACGCAGATTCTCCAGTTCCTTTTTCCACAGAGAACCGATTCTTGGTAGGCCTAACTCCTCAAGTCCTTGGTCTATTATCCCGAATGATCAATGGTCACGGGTACTGTAGGTTGTCTGTAGTTTATTGTTGTCTGTAGTTTATCGTTGTCTGTAGTTTGTCGTTGATGTTTCTTATGCCTTCGTTTTGCACAATGGTCGTTGAATAGAGAGGTTGTAGTTGGTTATGTGTAAACCCTCGTCAAGGGTTTCATTTGTAATGTCACTTCGATTACACACTTAGTTTGTTTAGCTTACGGGGATAGAACTTATGGTATACATATATGTTATGTTTGACATTAAATAATAGAATTTGTTTGGCAATCCATTTCGATTTCTCAATGAAATGAAAAAATGCGTAACGGAAATACCTCTGTTCTGTAGTCGCTTTCTGTATATAATTGTTTTGTCCTGTACTTCAATTGTTCGTGCCTTTCAGTTCTTTTATTTACGGTGTGCGGAAATCCGCCCAGGTTGGAGATGAGTTGTGTGTCTATTTCGAGAAGTAGAACAGTTGCTTTACGTATGCATTCTCAATTTGTCTCTTATCAGACTGTGAAAAACTACTACTGGAATAAACAATGAAAATGTTTGCAGATGGACAATGGTCTGAGAGATCTATCTTTGTATATCTTTTATTTTATTACTCTTCTTATGAATTTGTTGAACCCTTTCCCTCTGTTACATTTTGGCTTTTATGCCCTTCTATTTCAGTTGATTTGCAGTTAATCAAATTGCCATAGGATTTAGTTTAAAAAAAGATCTTGTTATCGTTGATAACCATATTTTCCTAATATTACAAGATTTGTATGAGCAGTTTGTCATTTCTCTCCTAATTTAAAAAACTATTCTTTAGCTACTATTCGAACTACAATAATTCTAGCTGTCTAACTAACTATGACTTAATTTACCAACTCTGTTAAAAAAAACAAATTAAAAAAAACTATCTCATGAATACGTAAAAATGAAATAATCCAGTTGATGAATAACCTTCAAACCTGGTTGAGACTTTTCTCGGTTATGGTGAGCTAGATGCTCCTGCATCACTTTCTATGTATCATCATATTTATAAATAAACCCGTGGTTGGCCCAAGATTCTTGTAAACATCAAAAAATGAGCTTAGAGAGTGCGTAACTATTCCTAATCTTTCTATACTCTCTGTAGAGAGCTCCAAACTCCCAATATCTTTCTTCAATTTAGAATAATGAGTTTTACATGTTTCTAATGTGCACTATTGGAGGTTTGTCTCCCAAGGAAGCTCATTCAGAATGTTAAATGGATAAAAATTATTTGGTGTATTGTCTTCTTCTTGAACTGTCCATGTTCGCTTACGTCTACTTAGACAAACATTTTCACCCTCCAGACCAATATGTAAAATTACATAAATATAAAAACATGTGAACAAATTTATTCATACATGTATGCAATATAGACATGTATAATTTAAATAAATGATGTTGACCACTCAGAGAATGTTGACCACCGTCAAGTGATGACATTGTGATCAAAGCATCTAAAAAAATAGAAAATCAATTTTCAATATTTATGTGTACATACATATGATTCTACTTATTTATCATTTAAGTAAATGGACACACACACACACACACACACACACAGATATATATATATTATATATATATATATATATATATATATATATAATATATACCACGATGTGAATGATGGACCTCCCCTGATTCATTTGATATTCTCTTTGCTCCACGACCTCGACCTCTTACTCTAGTAGATGAATGAGACTCTATTATTGTTCGCCTCGAAGAATCATGTGGAAAATCCCCATCCATGATATGGATATCTATAGATATATAGACATGTGTGAAATTTAAAAAGCTACCTCATGGATTTACAATTATTTTTAAAAAAATCTATTTAAAAATATGAAGAATTCAAAAAATTGTTGTAACCATTACAGTTACAACACAAAATTAAAAATCTTAAAATTTCTATTTAAAAAGATTAAGAATTCATAAAATTGAGATAACCCTTGAGGTTACCTCATGCATTTAATTGATTTAACCATTCAAATTACATCATGCATTTTAAGATCTTAAAATTGTTATTTAAAAACATTGAAAGAATTCAGAAAACCAATGTAACAATCTGAAACTCTTCATTTAAAACATAATCAAGACTAAAAACACAAATTTTGAAGCATTTACATTTTTTAAAATTAAATAATAAAAAATTCTAAAACATGTCAATTTCATCAAGTTGTGCTTACATAGTGGGGGCACACCTGGTATAGAATTGAAAAAACACATGGTCATTAAAAATGACACATTCATAACTAAAAAACGCACACGTATCAAATATATATTACAATGTGCATCAATAAATATTGATGGACAACTTTTTAATAGTAATTCATCTTTCGCACAAAAACCTTAAAATGGCATTTCCCCATACAATAGATCACTAGACAGCCTATTAACATTTGCACAATGTCTTATGTTAAATGATTGAAAATGACTCACAATATTTTTTGTTTCTCCATGCAATTGTTTTAACCTCTCCTTTTTAACTTGGTACATGTCTTTCATCTGGTTGTAGACAAGTTCAAAATTGGTGAAAAATACAATTTCATTGGATCCATACTCCCTAGCTTTTCCTAAGCCTTCTATCAATGCAATATAATATGCTTCATTG
The DNA here is from genome assembly GCA_000404065.3 of Pinus taeda. NCBI lineage: Eukaryota > Viridiplantae > Streptophyta > Pinopsida > Pinales > Pinaceae > Pinus > Pinus taeda. The sequence continues at coordinate 37,155 of APFE030130169.1, forward strand.
TTTGTTGTTTTTCCAAGTACATTCCTTTTGCTTTGGAGGAATTTATTCGTCACATTATTGCATAACACATAAGTAATCACTACTTGCCCTGGATTGGGATAACAAAAAACTTCTATGCATAATTTCCATTTTCCAACCATGTTTATGGGGATTTTTATCCTTGTAAAAAAACAAGTTCAATAAAATTAATTTAATATATTTATATATGTGTTGTTAGGCTATGCAAAATATTATTGTTTAAACAAATCTATTGGAAGGCTAGGTAGCAAGAAAGGTTGTTTCTATTTGGTTGGATGGTTGGAGAATTGCAAGAAGAAAACAACTAGAGATCTCTAATTCAACTCAACTACAAATCTCTAATTCATTCAACTTATCTTCAACTCAACTGAAGGTTTAAAGTATTTACTAATTTATTTTTATGTTCATTCCACAGATACAAATATTTCTAATTCAACTTAGCTTCAAATAATCTAAATTTGAAAGTATTTCTTATGAAGCTAATAGACCCATATTCCAAGCAAAGTGAATTACACATAATGCAAAAGGAAACATAAATGAACATATAGCAACAAAGGCAAGGAAATTATGATACCAAGAAGCATCAAGGTTGAACTCTACGACATAAATCAAGGTAGAATAAGTCAGCCCAATAACATTTAAATTAAGACACCCAAAATGGATGACAAAGCAATGGAAACATTCTAATTAGAAACCTAATAACATTAAAATTAAAACACCAAAAATGGATGACAAAGAAATGTCATAACTCTAATTAGAAACCAAAAAATATTAAAATTAAAACACAAAAAATAAATTAAGCAATTCCAACACTCTAATTAGCTTCAATCTCATTCAAGCAAAAAAATAGAAATTTAAAAAATGTATCTCAAAAAGAAACTACTACTTGAAAAGAGCAAGTACAAGAACCTTCAATTCAGTATACTTGTCTCATCTTAGGAAGCTAATAAGACACATGTTCTCAGAAAATAGGGAAACAATGTGAATTACACATAATGAAAAAGGAAACATAGATGAACATATAACAACATAAACATGGAAAATATGTTACCAAGAAGCATCAAGGTTGTTCAATTTCCATGATATCATATTTTTTTTCATTGGTGTCCTCTTCATTCATCGAATTTTTCATTTTTTTGATTAAAATGTTATGTGCTAAGAATATGGGTATATGGTACTAACATTGGTAGGTGCATCATTTCTAGTTCTTCGGTACTGCATCATATTCCCATATTCTCAACATAGAACTTTTGATTAAGTAGGGGCTCCTAATAATCGTAGGGGTCCTCTTCGGAGTGTTTTGGAGCATTTGGATTGAACCATAGTTCTATGACTAAATCAAGGTAAAAAAAAGTCAACCCAATAACATTACATTTTAACACCAAAAATAGATGACAAAGTAATGCCAACACTCTAATTAGAAACCAAATAACATTAAAATTAAAACACTAAAAATAAATGACAAAGCAATGCCAGCACTCTAATTAGCTTCAATCTCATGCACCCAACAAAATAGAAATGAAAAATATGTATCTCAAAAAGAAACTACTACTTGAAAAGAGCAAGTACAAGAACCTTCAATTAAGTGTATTCTGCCTCATCTTAGAAAGCTAATAACACTCATGTTCCAAGAAAATAGGGAAGCTTGAACTGAATTAAACATAATGAAAAAGGAAATATAAATGAACATACAACAACAAAAGCATGGAAATTATGTTACCAAGAAGCATCAAGGTTGTTTTACAAGATAAATCAAGGTAGAACATATTAACCCAGTTAACATTAAAATTAAAACACAAAAAATAGATGAAAACACAATGCCAACACTCTAATTAGGAACCCAATAACATGAAAAATAAATCACAAAAAATAGATGACAAAGCAATGCCAACACTTTAATAATTAGCTTCAATTTCATGCACTCAACAAAATAGAAATAAAAAAGATTTATATCAAAAATAAACTACTACTTGAAAAGAGAAAGTATAAGAGCTTTCAATTAAGTGTATTATGCCTTGTCTTAGAAAGACAATAAGACTCATGTTCCAAGAAAATAGGGAACCTTGAAGTGAATTACACATAATGAAAAAGGAAACATAAATGAACATATAACAACAAAAGCAAGGAAGTATGTTACCAAGAAGCATAAAGGTTGTTCTACGAGATAAAAAAATGTAGAACAAGTCAACCCAATAACATTAAAATTAAAACACTAAAAATAAATGACAAAGCAATGCCAACACTCTAATTAGCTTCAATCTCATGCACCCAACAAAATAGAAATGAAAAAAATGTATCTCAAAAAGAAACTACTACTTGAAAAGAGAAAGTACAAGAACCTTCAATTAAGTGTATTATGCCTCATCTTATAAAGGTAATAAGACCCATGTTCCAAGAAAATAAGGAAACTTGAAGTGAATTAAACATAATGAAAAAGGAAAAATAAATGAACATATAACAACAAAAGAAAGGAAAGTGTGTTACCAAGAAGCATCAAAGTTGTTCTACAAGGTAAATTAAGGTAGAACAAGTCAACTCAATTAACATTAAAATTAAAACACCAAAAATGGAAGATAAATCAATTTCAATACTCTAATTAGCAACCCAATAACATTAAAATTAAAACACAAAAAATATATGACAAAGTAATGCCAACACTCTAATTAGCTTCAACCTGATGCACCCAACAAAATAGAAAGGTAATAAGACCCATGTTCCAAGAAAATAGGGAAGCTTGAAGTGAATTACACATAATGAAAAAGGAAACATAAATGAACATATAACAACAAAAGCAAGGAAAGTATGTTACCAAGAAGCATCAATGTTATTCTACAAGATAAATTAAGGTAGAACAAGTCAACTCAATTAAGATTAAAATTAAAACACCAAAAATGGATGAAAAAACAATGCCAATACTCTAATTAGAAACCCAATAACATTAAAATTAAAACACAAAAAATAAATGACAAAGTAATTCCAACACTCTAATTAGCTTCAACCTCATGCACCCAAAAAATAGAATGAAAAAGATGTATCTCAAAAAGAAACTACTACCTGAAAAGAGAAAGTATTAGAACTTTCAAAGTGTATTTTGTCTCATCTTTAAAAGATAATAAGACCCATGTTCCAAGAAAATAAGGAAGCTTGAAGTGAATTACACATAATGAAAAAGGAAACATAAATTAACATATAACAACAAAAGCAAGGAAGTATGTTACCAAGAAGCATAATTACCAAAAGCATAATTAGGAAGTATGTTACCAACAAGTTGTTTTACGAGATAAATCAATGTAGAAAAAGTCAACCCAATAACATTAAAATTAAAACACCAAAAATAGATGAAAAAGAAATGTCGACACTCTAATTAGCTTCAATCTCATGAACCCAACAAAATAGAAATGAAAAATATACATCTCAAAAAGAAACTACTACTTGAAAAGAACAAGTGAAAGAACCTTCAATTAAGTGTATTATGCCTCATCTTAGAAAGATAATAAGACCCATGTTCCAAGAAAATAGGGAAGCTTGAAGTGAATTACACATAATGAAAAAGGAAACATAAATGAACATATAACAAAAAAAAGCAAGGAAAGTATGTTTCCAAGAAGCATCAAGGTTGTTCTACAAGATAAATCAAGGTAGAAAAATTCAACCCAATTAACATTAAAATTAAAAGACAAAAAATGGATTAAAAAACGATGCCAACACTCTAATTAGCAACCCAATAACATTTAAATTAAAACACAAAAAATAGATGGCAAATAAATGTCAACACTCTAATTAGCTTCAACCTCATGCACCCAACAAAATAGAAATGAAAAAGATGTATCTCAAAAAGAAACTACTAATTGAAAGGAGAAAGTACAAGAACCTTCAATTAAATGTATTATGCTTCATCTTAGAAAGCTAATAAGACCCATGTTCCAATCAAATAGGAAAGCTTGAAGTGAATTACAGATAATGAAGAAGGAAAGATAAATGAACATATAACAAAAAAAAAGCAAGGAAGTATGTTATGAAGAAGCATCAAGGTTGTTCTACGAGATAAATAAATATACAAGTCAACCCAATAATATTAAAATTAAAACACAAAAAATATATGACAAAGAAATGCCAACACTCTAATTAGGTTCAATCTCATGCACCCAACAAAATATAAATGAAAAAGATGTATCTCAAAAAGAATCTACTACTTAAAAAAAACAAGTATAAGAACCTTCAATTAAGTGTATTCTGCCTCTTCTTAGAAATCTAATAAAACCCATGTTCCAAGAAAATATGGAAGCTTGAAGTGAATTACACATAATGAAAAAAAAAATGAACATATAACAATAAAAGCAAAGAAAGTATGTTACCAAGAAGCATCAAGGTTATTCTACGAGATAAATCAATGTAGAACAAGTCAACCAAATAACATTAAAATCGAAACAGCGAAAATAGATGACAAAGCAATGCTGACACTCTAATTAGCTTCAACCTTATGCACCCAAAAATAGGTGTAGCAAATGTTTAATCACAATTTAGTAAAAAAATAATTTAAAGAGGGTTTAAATACTTGATTTAGATATGCAAGAAATTTATGAGTTTCAAATTCATATATTCATTTATCAAGTTCAATTTCAATTTTCAATTTCAAATTCATTTAGTGAGATCAATTACGAGTTCGATTCTTGAGACTAATAACCAAGTACCGCTTTTGGCCAAGTTCTTTTTTCCTTTGGCTCAATGTGGCGCTTTACAATGGTCTATGCAAGTCTTTACTGGTTTTACCTTCTACGGTTACCAACCCAAATTTGGGTGGTGCCTCAACCAAGGGGATTTTAATGTTTTTCAAACTAACTGTAAATTTATTACTAAGACTCTTAATACACATCAATACAATCACTAATAGTCTATCCATTATAAGTTTTGGAATGTTTTTTATCATATTTTTATATGGAATCATATTTCTTGAAATCATTTCACAGTCCTAGCTTTTCAGGTGTCTGAATTCATTAAAAAAAAAAAACAACAACAACAACAACAACAATTATGGTACATATAGACATGTATGGTACATATTATCTCATACTAAATGTGGACAATCACCATCCAATGAGTGGCATGTTATGGATGAAAGATAAATATAAGGAATATAGTACAATAAACAATTGGTCCATCAGGTTGGTCATAGAAAAACATGTATTACCTACCATTGTTGAACAATATAATGCGTCTGCATAGGAACATTCTATGGATTATAATCATTTTCTGGTTATTTAGAATCTTCGAAAATAATTTTGAATTATTGACAACGTTTAATTATTCTACCTTTCATAGTTTTTTATTGGAATTGGGTTAAATAAATTTTGATTAGTTTGTATTTTTATTATTTAAAATGTTTTTTTAATATAAAAATAGAATAACATTCAAGGCATTCAGATTGTTTATAACTCACAAATAAATTTATTATTCTAACAAATTCCTATGGTCAAACAATTGGACTACTGCGTGAGAATTGCTTTTGATATTGTTAATTGGCTTTTTAACTATGCTTTCAATAATATATTTGTGGTTTTACTCAAAGTAGTTATTTATATTTCAGATTGGAAGAATATAATTCAATCCACAGTACATTAAGGGCCACATATTGAAGCAATGAAGTCCAGGCCTTTTTATATGTGGACTTTTCAAACTAGTACCGGAACTAGTAAACAATTTGTACTTTCTTCTAAATATAAAATATTTATTGTAAGGTAACATGGAAAAATTCAACAAAATATTAGTGAAGAGTGATCCTCCATAGACAAAAAATTCATTCACAGAACCTAATTGTATGGTGGATTGGTCAAAATATGAATTCACATAATTAAATTGTATGGTGAATTGGTTGACAATGAATCAATGACAGTCACATATATCCATAATAAGGCTACTACAGACAAACTCAATATGAACAAGTAATTGCAGAAATTTAAATGCCAACAACAGTGACACTAACATTAACTAATGTTCCTAGTTTGGAAGTATATAATAATTCATAGCCATCCTCCAAATTCTATTGAAAAAAAGGGTTGATAGTGCAATATCTCATAGGTCAGGATAACGATGACAAGCATAAGGATAGATTATTATTAACCTTAGTAAGCTCCATGCATAAGAAATATTTTAGTAATAACCGTTTAGTAAAATATTTAATATAAACATAACTAGAAATAAAGAAAATCATGGCGAATACGTCATTTAGGCCAAAGACACTGGGCCAATAACAGTAAAAAAAGTCACTGGAATTCCCAAAGGGTTTAATGTTTTTCAAAAAATAGAGAAAAGTCTAAAATGGTTACACGTTGAACAAAGAATAGTCTAAACTAGTCCAAGTGATTTACCTAGTCCAGACGAGGAGGAGGCTAGACGAGGAGGCTGAGAAAGCTGCCAGCGATGAGTGTAACCAACCAATTCCTCTGGTGCCAAGTTGTAAAAAAAACTAAAAACACATCATTAAAAATTCTAATTTCAAAAAAATACAACAAATAAAATAAAAAAACTTAATAAAAAAAAATATTACAAAAACTTAAATTAATTAACTTACCTCACAGCGCTTGACAGGGCTTCAGCTCAAACCAACCTCATAGTGCTTAACAGGGCTTCAGCTCAAATCAACAGACCTCACATCATTCGACAACACAACTAATAATCAACAGACCTCACAGCACATGACAAATCAACAGTGCTGAAAACTCTGTGGTAGGGTTTGGCTTGTTGTATATATAAAACATTTTTTTGGCTGAACTATGGGTTCGGCCCAGCAAATAGTTTGGTTGAATTAGTTATTCGACCAAATTATTGGTTCGATAGAACTATTTTTTACTGATTTTTTCAACTTTGGAAAAAAATTCATTTAACAGCTGGCGTTAGTTTAAACAGAAAAAAGTTTGTTCGAATATTAGTAAAATAGTTCAGCCAAATAAATTTAAGAAATTTGGCTGAGAAATTGCGAATGTGAAATTTTTGGAGACGTTTCTCACAAAAGTATAACCCAACATCATGTTTTCACCCTATGAGTTTGACTAAAAATTAGGAGTGCATGAGGGAGTTAACTAATGTGTTGAAGTTGAAGGTCGAGATTTGATTTTCTAGTGTGAGTTAGTTTGGAATCTGAAAGAACATGTGAAGTTAGCCTCCTAAATTTTATGATGAACTAGTTAACAAGTTTTGTTAACTATTGTTAACTAGAAAAGCAACAGCTCGACTTTCCAAACATAGAACTCACTAATTTTAACCATTCAAACTTCATTTAAAAGAAGGAACAAAGGCTCAAGTTTAATCATTATTTTTCTAGGCATGAGTTAGTGACACCAAGCAATAGGAAGCACAAATTTGTGTGTAGAGCTTGTGAGAGGATGAGTGTGCAAGAGAAGCTTGTGCACAGGATGGAAGAGGGCAATAAATATCAATAGTCTTGTAAGGGTTTCAAGCTTAGAACAGGCAGGAAAGACAAGTGCATCTTTCATATTGAAACAATTATTTTGTAAGAGATATATTGGTAAGTTTTTCTATCAATAAAATTCTCATCAAGTATAGGGTTTTCCTAGTTGGGTTTCCTAGTAAAAAATTTGTCTTAAATTATATGATTTTGTTTTATTTATACTCCTAATTCCACTACAAATTGAGTAGAGGGTTTCTCTATATGTAATAAAAGAAAGTGTTTTTCAAATTGTTCTTATCAGGAGATCATAATTTCGTGGAAATTATACATGGTATTGGTGCAGTTGGAATAGATTTAAGAGTCATCACAAGTGCATCTTGCATAAGGAGAAGGAAGTTTGATCTTAGGTTAGTGATTATGCTTCCAAGTTTTATGTTGACTGAATGCTAGATGATGCAAGTTCTTTAGAGTATTGAACAATAGTTCTCTAACAGCCTATGTACAGTGTGTTGGAGGCCTATTATTAATTGTCTAATTTCCCTAAGTGTTGTGGACGAGTGGCATACTTGTCACAACAAGTGAGATGTATTTTGATACCCTAAGGATTAAATTTTGGAGAAACCAAGAGTAGTTAAGTGGATTGTTTTTGCTTCCCTAGTTCATTGGTTTAGTGTTTGACAAACCAAAGATAAGAGGGCTCATTGCAGAATTCATTGATCAATCAAGGAGTGACTTTATGCGGGTAGATATGAAAGACCTATAACAACTAATATGTCACAAAGATAGGGAAGATCTGGAAGGGTTAGCACTGTTCATCAATGTAGCTATGAACACTGACTTTCATATGCAGTATGTAGCATCTTGAAGACCTAAATTACAATACACATAAAAGGATCCATGGAAATTTAGGAGGTAGATTAATGGAGCCCTAGTTTAGGTCAAACCCAGAAGAACCTATGTTCAAACTTCTTATAGGAGCTAAAAGGCTAATAGTGGGAAGATCAATGATCTAAAGTTTAGTGACACAAAAGGAGTTGTCATCATCTATAGCGGAATATTATGGACTCACAAAACATGATGGGAAACAACAGGTCTTCATAACAGGTTCCACAGAAGAAGGAAGGGAAGCCTTATAGTTCAAAGGGAGCAAGTGCAACAATGAATAACTTGGTAGAGTTGAAGACACATCCTTGTGGATGAGGTGCTTCCAAGAACACATTCCTCACTATGAGGGAGTGACTGTTGAAAATCAATAAGAAAAGTGATTCCTTGATTTGTGTCTTAATTCAAGGAGTCAAAGTTGACTTCTTTTTTGTGCATCATCAAGTTCCTAAAATTTACGAGTTTGACTAAAACTTAGGAGTTCCTGATGCATTTAAATAATGTGTTCAATTTGAAGGTTTAGCCTTTATTTTCTAGAGTGAGTTAGTTTAGAAACTAAAAGAACAAGTTGAGTTAGGCTCCTAAATTTTAGGATGAACTAAGTTGCAAATTGTGTTAATTGTTGTTAACTATAAAAGCACTAGTTCAACTTTCCAAACATAGAACTCATTAATTTTAACAATTTGAATTTCCTTTAAAAGAAGGAACAAAGGCATAAGTTTAATCATTTTTTTGGTGAGACTTAGCAATAGGAAGCACAAATTTGTACGTGGAGCTTGTGAGAGGAAGAGTGTGCAAGAGAAGCTTGTGCACAGGTTGGCACAGGATAACAAAGATCAACATTCTTGCAAGGGTTTCAAGCTTAGAACAAGCAGGAAAGACAAGTGTGTCTTTCAAATTGAAATAATTATTTTGTAAGAGAATTATTGGTCAGTTATTCTATCAATGAAATTCCCATAAAGAAGAGGGTTTTCCCAGTTGGTTTCCTTAGTAAAAACAATTGTCTTGAATCATGTGACTATGTTTTATTTCTGTTCCTAATTCCACTACAAATTGAGTAGAGAAATTTTGTTTTTGTAAGAAAATAAAGTGTTTTTCATATTTTTCTTATGAGCGATCAAAATTTCATGGAAATTCTACAAAAATGCTATGTATGTACATTTCACGATAAATGAAAGAACCCAAGATGTTTATAAGAGTTTTTAAGAAGAAAACTCAAAAACATATAATGGTTTACTCATATCAATACTTACTATCAATGAAGAATCTAATGTTTTGCAGTGATAATGGCATTATAGTTAGAAACCAAAAAAAAAAAAACAAAAGAAAAATATGCATCCTAACAAATAGGGAAATTGTTTAGATTCTAAAATTGTAAGGTGATGGTTGCTGGATGTAACTGCCTCAACTTGCCATGTAGTATAAGTGTTGAATTTATTTGTTTGGGGAAGTTTCTTTTCTTTGTCATTTTCTTTAAATACATGAACATAATACTATTATATATTATATCCTTAAAATAGTATATAAAATAAACAAAAGTGTTTATGATCAATTATGAAAAGTCGTAATCCTTTAATTGTCTATTATGACTTGCAAAACGTTTTGGTGGGTAGTAACCACTACTAAGTTTACACTTTTATTCCTACATGTTAAATTGTTGAGATTATGACTTGCATAATGTTTTGGTGGGTAGTAACCACTACTAGGTTTACACATTGACACTTTTACTCCTACATGTTAAAGCGTTGAAGAAAACATAAATCGTATTCATTTTTTATGCAAATACTTGCTTAAATTTTGATGGGAAGTAACTACTGGTAAATATGTTATTACTTGATTATAAGTTATTTCTAAGGATTTAAAAATCATGGTATAAATTTTGCAATTGTATCTAGAAATTATGAAATATTTGAGGTAGTTAACCACATACCACAAAGCTGCAATAAGACCTTCAAAGTTATGGTCCAATAAGATGTTTGAAAAATATTTTTTTTCAATAATATTGAAATATAAATATTTGTTTTCAAAAGTTAAACATTATACCTAGTATTGATCAATGCTAAGATAATAGTGGTCAATTGCTAGAATCCTGCTTTGGTA